>JALLOX010000559.1:0-11256 GCA_036939695.1 Thalassiosira ordinaria | reverse complement strand
TGGTGTAAATAGTAGTGCTGCCTCTCATGTCCAAGCCAAGCCTCCACCTCTTCCCATCAAGAGGACCAAAAAAATGGCCAAGCCAAAAAGCAAGACTGCATCTCGTGCGAGGAAACTTCCGACCAAGAAACAAAGGTTAAATAATGGCCCAAAACCCGCAGGTGTGGGGGATAAAACCACTCTGCCCCACGACACCCCTGTTGATGCTAAAACTAAAAAGAAGAGAAGGTATAGAACCAAGCGCACGAAACCTACCACCCCTGACACCAATGAAGAACCTGTCAAGAAAAGGGCAAGGAGGAAGAAGCAGCAAAGTGCAACCACCAAGAGTCAAGATCAAGAGAGTCCTACCAAGAAGAAGGGGGGGAAATCCCCCATACCACCTGAAGCATCTAGAGGAAATAAAAGACAACAGGCAATCACTGAAGATATGCAAATTGAAATGGTGGTAAGTGATGTAGTTGATGTGGTTGCAAGTGAGATTCACCACTGCGCTTCAATGCTCTCTGAGAACTGGCCAAAAGTGGTCATTGAGGGTGAAGAATGCGATATGCCCAACAAGAAAATCTCTGACTTGAGGCAAATGCCTGGTTCAGATCCAGATCCAGGACAGAATCAGTCCATTGATCAGGCATCAACATCTAACTATTATGCCAGGATCTCCGAGGACGGTGATATTGATGCAGTGAAAAAGAGTGCCAGCTTAATGGAACCAAGTAAAAAATCAAGCGTGTTGGCCAAGCCAAAGGATTACTCCTTTTCACCAACAGCCTGTTCTGATTTAGAAACAAGAATTGCTCACAGTGTGGTAATAGCTGTCAGGAGGTTTGTAAATGAGGTGTACTGTCCCTTCCTTCTCTCAGCAAAGAAAAACATGGGAAATAAAACTCCCAACAATGATCGTATCCAGTTGTCCACATTGCTTGCCATACGAGAGATGTTGACGATGAATGCCGACAAACTCTTCGTATTCCCATCCCTGAAACAATCACCTACCTTCAATAGGGAGAGAAAATTCAGATCACATGTCTTTGCTGATGCTATTGTTCGAAATGCTGTCAAAAGGTTACAGTCGCAAAAATCTAAGGTTCCATTGCCAGCCAGATTCCTTCAAGTCACTCAAAGCTATGATGCTAGGAGTGATGAATTTCAATTTTCAATGGAACGGGCAGATGTACGGTCTAGGTATGTTAGTCCTAATGGCACAAGTGTTGGGCAAGAAGAAAGTTTGCTAGCTAAAGTTGGTTTTAACTATGCAAGGGCAAGTCACCCCTTGCTCCACAGTAAACCAAGTGGGGGTTCAATATCTTGCCCAGGGCCTACTGCTTGTGCTGCGTTTCACATTGAAGCACCCACAGCTTTGGCCTCTGACGAAGCAATAGATGACACTGAAGAGGTCCTAGAGTCATTGATGGAAGCATTGAGGGGCTAAAAAGCTTCACATCAGAGTTAGTATCAATCCGTGTTTGCTGCTTATTACCTATGTGAATAGACTTTAGTCTTAATTAGGCATGTACAATATTGGTTATGTTTGGTGTAGAATTAGCTGTAGAATGATACCTTGGAGATTTTTGTGTCTTTCTTTGTGTTGGTCACTTTTTCAAAAAGAAGTCAATTTTGCTCCTTTTTCCATTACCTCCCTTCTTAGTGCTTGATTTGCTTTTCCTCTTTTCAGAAAATCTCTCCACTTGTGACAAAACAGAGTGCTCTCGGTCATATGTTGATTGCAGCTGTAATGCATAGGCTTCATCCCTGTCAAGTATTTTCTCTGATTTTGATGGAAGATTACTACTTGAGCCCTGCGCATTAGCTTCTTTATCATAGGATTCTTGCAGTTGCCTGGCAATCTCCTCATCTGTCAACTTTGTCCTAACATGTTGTGATGCATCCATTGAGTAGTGCTTTGCCACAGCCACACTGTCCTCTGGCTGTTTGCACAAAGCTGTTGTTCCAATCTCTTTCTTTGGCGGCACATCAGGAGAGCTGCTACCCTTTTGACTTGATACTGGAGAGGAAATTGCAGCTTTGGGGCAGCTAGGTTGGGGAGAGGTTGTTACGATGGACCTTGAGATAGTTGGTTGTTGTTTCTTCGTGGCAAAGAAGGCATCAATTCCGCCTGATTTATGAACAGATTCCTTCTTGACATCACTATTCCCACCAACCAGACGTTTTGTAGATGGCTGGGATTGGGCCTTGCCCTTGTTGAAAAATGAATCAATGCCAACCTTAGGCCGGACAACAAAATCTATTGCACTGAAGCCTATCCTGATGAACGAGGAATGCCCTCTCTCGGTTAATATTTTTCGTGTGCCGTCAACCAATTTTTGTACGCGTGCATTGAATTCTTTATCTGTCGGGAACGGGAGACGGAACGTACGCCCGATCCACGCTCCGCCTGGCACCATCGTATAGCCAACAGTACAGGACTTTGGCATCCGATTGTTCCGCGCATCGTCCATCTCCACCCGCTTCATGATGTCCCGAGCTAATAGTGCCTGCATCCGCATAGTATATCATGCAGAATGTTAATGATATAAGATGTATATATATGTAGAGGTAACTTCATATCTCTTTATGCTTTGAAAAGGCTTACCGTCCACTTCTCAAGTTCGGGGTATGAGACCTTTGGAAATGATTTGAACGCCTAAAAGGAAAACGCGAGATGGTGAATGTAGTGGAAACCTTATGACCACATTGCAACATTTGTAAGGAACTCACAGTGATTGACTTTGGTAGAACTCGGAGAGTAGCCTTAACTTCTTCAAAGTCAATACCTCGACAAGCATCAAATACCCATCTACCAGTCTCTCCTCCTATAGCTTTTTCAAGCTGACTGAGTGGTAATAATCGCGAAATAGAACCCATTGTCGTCTCAGACTCTGGTAAGAGCGCTTGAACTTTTTTGCCAAGCTTGCCTCCTAGCATGCGGGCCTTCCTTATTTGTGTTTCTTCCATGATTTGCACCATTGCTGCAGGGTATACTACTGCCTGTCACTCAGCAGACGTGGAAGTTTGGCAACATTTTACAGATAAAGAGAGGTATCTGAGTAACTCCTTGAACACAAAAATTCAATATTAAAGAAGAAAAAAATTACCTGACCATTGGGCTTCCCGTATGAAGCAGCAAGCTTTGATACCAACTTGTTCGTCGATATGCCGGCGGACAAAGTGAAGCCAAGTTTCTCAAGCACTGTACGGCGGACAGTCAAAGCTATGTGACAACCAAGACGAAGTGCCCTGCCAATGTGATCATCCTTTTCACATGAATCCACTGTTGACTCATGGCATATCACAGTTTCTTTCAAGGATTGTATTGCATCGGTGTCACATTGCAAACGGAATTGAGTTGATGTATCTGGTTCTTTATCCTTTGAATCATTGGCTTTGTCAGTTATCATTGACTGATGGCAAAATTCAGTCACATCTATGAACAGTTCATCGATGGAAGCTCTCTCCAGAATGAAGTTTTTCCTACCCAACTTTTCAGCAAGAGTCTATTGGGAACATATTACTTGGTGAGAGTATGTTTATAAAAACGTCAATGATAGTATGATCCCAAGATACTAAATACATACCTCATCGATGAGTGAAAATATGCGAGAAGAGGCCAATCGGTACCTTGGCATTGACACAGCAAAACAAAATCATATTATGAATCCATGAAGGTATTAGGTTGCCAATCGAAATGAACTTCAAAATGGTGTAATACATACCTATCCAAACATGCCTTCCCCTCTGTTGGTGATCTCATTTTGTTCTTTTCCATTCTATACATTTCCTCACGGACATCCTGTGGCTGGTTGAATTCCTCATCATATGCTGACTGTGATGCGTCGACTTCTTCGGAATCATCCTCATTCAAAGAAGTTTGTTGTTGCTCATCCCGTTGAGGAGACAACGATGATTTGTCTTTGTCATTACCACCATCCTCGAGTTTTGCTTTTGCTTTGCTTAGCGGCGATGTGATTGACATAGTCTCATCCACTGGAGTTACTGGTAGGTGGATCGTTACGCACTTCCCCTCCGATTTCTCTCGTATGACATCGAATGAATCTCCCCGCTTTATGCCAAACTTTCGCGCAGGATAACTTACGGCCAATGCTGAGTTCCACTTTTTGGTACAACACAAATAACGAATGAATTGAGAACCATGAGATATATTGTAAGCGCAATAATTCTCTCATTCGCTGAATGATGAAAGTCGCTCGAGTAACATCAATGCTCACCTGCATCAATGCCAGAGGTATTGTCCTATCCAACCCCAAACGGACAACCTCGCATTGCGCATAGAAGCAATCCATGTCGAGTAGGAGGACGACACGCCCATGTGGATTATCTGCATCGATCACTCGTGCTTTCGTATCATGCTTGATGGGCGAGCGAAGGAAGGCACCACTCATTGTGTTGATATTCAGCAACGCCTCCGTTTATCCGATGCATCAACCTGGCGAGCAATGCGGATGCTGCCTACCAGACAAGGAAAATTTCTATCGGCGCAATCAGTGCAGCATCAATATTGTTATTTGCAGCACGCCAGGGCCATAGCATACTAGGGATGACGGATGGACTGGAGATGGCGCTGCGCTGCAATCATACAGATGCAATGCAATATGCAATGCTATTAGAACTGAGGGATGTAAGGTTAGGTAAATATACATATAATATATTCTCGCTTGTAGAAGATAACAAATATTGTCTTTCAGAAAACGGACAATTAACATACAAATAAAAATATAATTTGGGACAATCACACCTTTTGTCATTCCATATTCATATATTCCCTTAACTCTAGTGTGTTGGCGCGGCGGAAATGGCGAGAGCGGTGTGCTTGTTTTTTTTCCCAACGGAGGGAGAAATCAGGGGCGGAGAGTTGAGCAGTCACGTTTGCTTGAATTTCTGAGTCGCTAGTGACCAAGCCGAGGGGTAATACCCGTTGTACATTAATATGTACTTTCACCAGTACGCTACTTGTATGAACATGAGTATGGTCTACGTGTACGCGATACTGTACCTCAATTCTATTACAAACTTAATACTACTTGTCTTGATTGAGTTGACGAGGGAGAATCACGACAGGTCATTTTTATCATCAATCTTCATTACAATGACGGCCAGACGAAATGGCTCTGCAAAATTTTGGAATAGAAATATGTTATGCACATTGTAGCACAACCCGCCCAAATGCAAATCTGTGCGGGGACGACCATGATAATCAAAGACATTCGTTGAAGGAGAGCGGAGGCAAGTTCATGTGTGCTATCCCACTACTGCCGCCCCAGCCATTGCAACGAAGACCTCAAGACAATTGAACGGAGCAGTGTTGACGGTGAGTGTTCGTCCGGTTTTTGGTGATTATTGCTGGATGGGTTGCGTCGGTGGCGATGCGTTCCATCGCCGTTCGCAACGGGTCGGCGTCGGCGGACGACCGGCTTGTGTCACTGGTCGTTGTTCAGATTGTTGGGTGGGTCGAGGGCGCCGGGGCGTTGGCGCGGCAAGGTCGGTTGACATAGGGGCAGTGGGCTGTTTGCTGATAATTTTTGGATTTTTCTGCTGCCCGTGCCGGCCTTTGGTCGGTGATGCCTTCGCTGTTATTGCTGTTGCGTGTTGGTGTTCTTGGCCGTCAGCCGTCATCGTCATGATCCACGGCGCGCGTCATTTCACCACAATGAAGATGTGTTTGGGTGTGATGGACCGCATTGCCATTGCCCAAATTGTTTGCCGGCTATTGTCAAAGAGATTTGCCATCAATAACAATTTCCAAACTCAATGCCCCCGCTCATTCCCATCATGCTTGGCACTGCTTCTCTCCCTTACTCTACCTACAACTACAATACTACACGGTCCACGGTCTACCTACGCGACGCCTACCTATGTATCTCTTAGAGTCAATCCTTGGCCAAAAAGCATTCTGCCTGATATCATTGGCCTCCAAGACATATCTTGTCAATTGACCTGATCAATTGCTTCAGCTCAGAACAAATACACCCTCTAACGATCAACAAGAGTCACCATGGCGCCCACCAAGAAAGGTGATGGTACCACACTAGGCGACAATGCCAAACCTGAGAAACAGATCAAGGAAAAGCGCAGCCGAAAGAGTACCGATAAGGATGGTTCCAAGAAGAGCAAGTCCAAGGACAAGTCCTCTGGCAACAAGGATGCAAATCCTGCAGCAGATCCTTTTGCAAGCAGCAATCTATCAGCCAATCCTTTGGCCACTAATGGCCTACCTACAAACAACAAGAAGGCACCCAAAAAACGTGCCCCACCCATTCTTTACGCTGGAGGACGTCTCCAACCCCCAGCACCCCTTGATCCCCTCCTATTAGCTCGAGGTCTAAGTTCTCGCTACCTCTCCTCCAAGATTTCTCACCGCTTTACTCCACTCGGGAAGGAAGCCATCGAGAAGGATCTACGACACATGGATGCATACAGGAATGCATGCAATGGGTACAACCAACAACTATTTGTATGGAAGAATCAAGATTTGGTACGCAGTGGATACTTTGGTACATTTGCTCCATTGGCAGGTGCAGATGGCGATGTGATACGTCCAGTATCCTCCTCTTCCGCTATGCTACCCGGAGGTGCAAGGTCACATCATGGAGGAGCCTTTGCCATGCCAATCAAAATTGATCCAGAAGAGGAAAAACGACTTTCTCTCCTACGCAAGAAGATACATCAGTCTGAATTCGAGCGTGAGAAATTGGAGACGGAATACCTCAGTTTACGTGCACATTATGTGCATGAAATTCAGTTGGCACGCAAGACTAGGAGTTATGAACTTGGACGATGGCAACTTATGAAGGAAATGATGGGTAGGAGAGCGAAGGTATTGGGATTGATGAGGGCGAAGATGGCTATTGGCAGGGATGTGGAGCAAATTTTGAAGTGTCGTGGCGAGTTGGTTGAGAAGATGAAGAGTGGTGCTTCTGTTGCTGGTGAAGGTGCGAAGAGTGATACTGCTGGAGCAGCCATGAATGGAAGCGGCGCTGCTAAGGATGCTACAGACAAGAATGGAGCTCCTGCTGGCAAAGACACAAAGAAGACCGACGAAAAGGCTGCCACTGCTACCACAGATCTCATTGAGATCTGGAACGATATTAATGCCCAACTAAAAGAGGCCGAGATGGCCTGCATGAACCTCGACACGCCTGCGGTACTGACTCAAATGATTGCATCTTCCTCGGAACAAGCTTCATCCTCAAATGGTAGCAACCGATCACGTTCACCCACCAGGAGCGGCGGTGACAAACCTGGAGGCAGGAAGCGTAGCAGCAGCGTGACCTCCGTCGAGGAGGCCAGTACTACTGAATCCTCGGGCAATAATAAGAAGTCCAAGAGCCCCATTCCATCGGGCTTGGAGCCTCACATCATTCCATGGGATTGCATGGTGGAACCCCGGACTCCATATGATGTGCCGTTGCTTCTTAGTTGTTTGAGTTCGGCTACTGACAGGGCGGCTGGTTTCAGTGAGTTGAATCATTTGTTTGGCCATGATGGTTTTGTGGTTTTGGTGCTTTGGCAAGAGCTAAACCCACACTTGTAAACCGAAACTTCAACTCACCATTGTATTCCAATCTTGCTCTTTCTTTGTAATCTTAGTCACCGACAAATCCAACCCGACGGCCATCACCTGGCTTGAATCTACCCTGCCCGAATCCACAGCCGCCTACGAGAAAGACGCCGAGGACCTTACGAAGCTTCGAGAGGAGGCACGTCTCCTCGAGGAGGAATTGAACAATGAAAGCAAACGTAATACTGAGCTGCAAAAGTCGTTGATTGCGTCTCGATCGAGGAGTGATGAGATGGTAGCTATGATGCAGCTGTTAAGGTCAGAGACGGAGGCTGTTCTGGAGAGGTGAGTATGTTGGAAGTGATAATGAGCACGAGTTGAGTTCACGAAAAACAGAGTAAATATTTCTCACATCAAATGCACCACATTTTTTTACTATATTTCAGGCACAATATCATTATGGAAACACCTGAAGCACGTGCCAAGTCTGCTGAGCTCCACAAGAAGTTGCTCGAGGAAGAAAAACTCAAGAATCCTGCATCAGCTGAAGAAGCCGCTGAAATGGAGGAAGAGGAGGAGGAAGGAGAAGAGGATGAGATGAATGAAGACTTGAGTTCGGGAGAGGAAGAAATCCAGGACATTGACGAGGAAGAAGAGGGGTCCGAGGACGATGAGTCCGTCACAATCAAGGAAATCACTGTTGACAAGGATAGCAATAATGCAGCTGGAGAGTCAGATGATGAAGATGTCGATGATGTAGGCTCCGAAGAGGAGGAGGAAGAGGAAGGCGAGATTGCCGAGGATGAAGAAGAGGAGGAGGGTGATGAGGAAGAAGAGGGAGATGGCGCCGATGCACGTGCCAGGACAAACAAGCGAAGCGGCGATGCTGATGAAGAGTCGTCCAGTTTGACCCCACCCAATAGTAGTGGTCATAGGAAGAGAAGAAGATACTGAAACAGGATGATGAGGAGAGGATGAAAGACTAGGAAAATTCGTATACATGTGTCGTTTAGCTTGATTATTGCGGTGTTGTATTCAATCAATCCCAACAAGAGAGAATGAGAGAGAGCTTTGTCATCATGGGCAAGACTGAGTGTGCCCATGAACATGATGAAACATCATAAATTGGCACACCCCCACTGCATTTTCTATATACCAAAGAGAAGCTTCAATAAAGAAATACTACTTAATTGTGATGTGTGAATTTCCATGCAACCTCTCACAGGCATGATATTGTAGGGCATAGCATGAGGTAGGGGTACAAGCGCGGATATTCAAGGAGAGACCACAAACTCAATCTGACTCTCACTTGTGTTGGAAGTATGGTAAACATGCCGAGTCCAGCTCATATTGCAGCATTGCCATCAATATCTATCCATCCCTCAGATTGAGTATTCAATGAGGATATACAATTGGCCTGCAGAAAATTGGGTGATTTCTATTGGGATGGGAGGGCCTGATGACCCTGCAATTATAGCAAATTGTTGGGCCAAGGTTACATAAAGAGGCTGAAGATATATTGGTAGCAAGTTTACTTATTTGGTTTGGTGCTGTTGTACATTGGCAACATACTTGTGCCAATGTTGTGTCAATTCCTCTTTCTAAATGGCGACAGTCAAGCCAGGATGACAAGATTAGTTTATTGTACAGAGAATACGTATGCTTCAATTAAGGCTTCACCAGACCTGTGTCATTCTTGCATATCTATGTGCAATGAGCTTGTCCGGATAGGATGGTTATTTGATTTGCAATATTGCAAATGTTAGTGTTTATTATTTTTTTTCATAACTAAACTAGAAAGACCCTAATCAATGAAGAATGTTAACGGTGTAAACATAGCGAAGAAACCAAGATGGAATGATGTTAGTGTTTGGTTGCGCCTAAGCACATTT
This sequence comes from Thalassiosira ordinaria, assembly GCA_036939695.1. Lineage (NCBI taxonomy): Eukaryota > Bacillariophyta > Thalassiosirophyceae > Thalassiosirales > Thalassiosiraceae > Thalassiosira > Thalassiosira ordinaria. The sequence continues at coordinate 1,848 of JALLOX010000559.1, read as the reverse complement.
TGCTGCTGAAGGGCGAGGCGTAACTCTATGTCCGTCTTGCATCTTTCTTGATATTGAAAAGCTTGATCTGTGAGTGTCTCCTCCCCCTACCGTCTTGATCATTTCTACTATTGGTAATTTGTTTCTATCATTCATTGGCCAGGACTTTAATGAATCTGGACTTAGGTCTAGTATCTCTTTTGGCACAATGGTTGGCTTCTCTTCCGTAACAAAGAAATTGTGCGCAAACGTTTCCATAGAGTAACATAGGTCAGCAGGTTCAAGGCTGTTGAGTGTGGTACTCAACTAATCGGTTGCCTCTGTTTCATCTTGTGATTCCAGTCTTGGGATGCTCGCGAGTAGGTGGCAGTATAAAAGACTATTGGGTGTAGTGCTCATCATATCTGTCGTGTCAGTTACAGTTGAAAGAGTTTCAGTTGGAGTCAAGTTCTTGGTGTTGGATTCCAGACGGTATTCATCACTACTCATGCGTTGGATTCTTGGAGCAATCTCAGCAAATACAGTTGACTTTTGGACAACATTTTTATCCTCTCCTCGGAAAATAGAAATAGTCCTAGTATGAGTATTGTTCTTCTCTTGTACGTCAAACCTGGTGCAGTCCGAGCCAAATGCATCCTTGGATTGAGATCTCTTTTCTTTATCTGATAATAGACCACCTCCATTCGCCATGCTTATAGAAAGTGCAATCAAAGTGGACCATTCCATCATAGATTCATGACTTTCGGCTTCTAGAATGATTGAATCAAAACCGTCTATGAGGCGGAATCAATTCATGTTCATGTTACCGTTCACAAGGTTAGGCTCCACAAGTCCAACTGCTGAACCATGGAGACCAAAAGATTGCTTCTTGCTCTTGCCATTTTTCTTTGCGGTGAACAAGGTCAATATAGATGATTCAAGAGTCATATACACCGTTCCTGCATGTTGAGATGAATGGTATGTTAGGTATTGTACCAGTGCCTATAAGGCAGCATTACATGAGAAGACTAAAACAAAACTTACTTCGTCCACCCCTGTTGAAGGTGATGCGCTTCTGTTTTGCCATGTCCAACAAACTTTTTCTTCCCTTCTCTCTTATCAGTGTAAGCCATCCAGCCATCTTTGGTGACGCTTGGAAAACATTTTGACACTTGGACTTCTTATTCTTTCCAGTGAGTTTGTTGCGTAAGCGCCGAAACGTCCCTGTCTTGGGGAAGATTTCTCCAGATATAGGCTCCGTTGTGGTGCTCTGCTCCCCATTGCTTGTCGCAATAGTGCTGATATCATTTGCTGGGTTATTGCATTTTGGAGGCTGAGACAAAAGGCGTCGAATATCGTATGGTGGCAGCACATCAACATGGTTTGCACTGATCCTGGGTTCACGCAGTGTGTTGAGCAATGCAGTTGGCCCCAATTGTGCAGTGTTGACATTAATCCCCCGTGTCCCTGCATGGTTTCCATTGTCCTGGCCATCATTGCTGTTATCACTCTCCCCATTCTGTGTGGTGACATTTGTCATGTTGGCGTTGGTGTTGGGAGTACGATTCGCAGAGGGTAGCTGGCTAGGTTGTTCACTGGTGGCATTAGCACCAGGTTGATTGGGTGATTGGTTGTTGGCAATGGCATTGGCTCTCGAACCAAGGTTCAGTGCAGCAAATTGCAAGATTGTTTGTTTTGCCTCTTGGCTTAACTTGTCCCATGCCGTCTTGTCATCCCTGGACAGGGACAGGAAGGTGTTCCTATCCAGAGACAGTCGAGTAGATCTGTTCCCTGATGCCGCATTGACCGCGTATGATGTGGAGGCTAAGTATGCCTCATAATCCCAATCAGCAAGACTGGTGGCATTGCCTCCAGCATCAATTGTACTGC
>JALLOX010000558.1:0-10787 GCA_036939695.1 Thalassiosira ordinaria | reverse complement strand
GAACCCTGCATGCCTAACTTCACTTCACCATCCCATAGGATGCATAAAAGCCGCTTGGGAACAGCCGCCCACCCGTTCTTCCCCCGCTACAGCCGATCTACGTGTTTTTGTGGTATTTGCAACAGTCGGGTTGATTACATTGCGGTTCGTCTTCGTGAGGGTGATTCCAATTGCTGCATGCTGTTTCGGGGCATTCCCCGTCCCTCCCCATCCTCATTGGGGACGGTTTGCAACCCCGCTCACACCAAACTACCGTTTTCGCGCGTCTGCAGACGGCGTCAACCCCACTGCCTCAATCCGTGTCATCTTGGGATTTTGGCTTTTTCAGACCCCAAATGGCGGAGATTGCTTCCCCCCAAGATGGATGCATTCAAGTGGGGGAGCAGGGGGGTTGATTGGGGGGTTTAGGTAAGCGATTATTGCAATAATAACCGCGCCAGAGCGCCTATTCTCTCTGTGAAAATCATTGGTTCATTTTATGAATATTAATTCTCATTATCTGGCTGATATCCTCTATTTTTTAGGTAACCAATGCCTCAAAGGCATTGGGTATATATCAATAGACTCGGGTAAGGTTTGTGGCGTTTGTCGGCAAAATTTTTTGCATGCAAGAGTGGATTTTGGCTTTTGTGGTGCTTGTTTCAGCGTAAATGTCAAAATTGGAGGCAGGGATTGGTCCCAGAGCGGATTTAACAACACAAAACCCACCGATATTCAAATCAATGGATCCAATGAACAATCTACAGCAAATTCGGATCAAAACAACAATTTTTGGGGTTGGAATGGTACCTTTGCTGATGAGGGAGGGGTGTGGCATGAAAAAAACAAACCTGACGTGAATTGAGGTGATCACCTTATTTCTAACTCTTGGAAAGCTTGTCACCTCTCAAGNTGTTAGTCCTACGTTGGTGTGTCACAATGTGGTGACGGTGTCTCATCGAGCACTTCACCTACACATGGAGGCTTGTGACGTGGCATGACGTCATAAGTGTGGTACAAGTGTATGTGTAGGAACATGTAGATGATTTTTTAGGTAATGACATTGGTAATCAGCCAAAACGGCTTTGTAATTCTGGTCATACCTAATCCCCTCATATCTACTCGCTACTCGTCCAATCTCTCACCATGACCATGGCGTCCGATACAGCAGTAGCCCATCCCACCGGCGCCACATCTTCCTCCGCCTACGAGGCAGACGAACGAATCGCCGCCCGCCACGCCGTAACCCTCGCCGACGAAAAATGGCGTTCCCTCTGCACGCAACACGCATCAACGTTCGTGGCGGCCGAACGACGGAGCGTCGCGATCCAGAGGGCGTTGCGTGAGTTGCTGATTGAGATTGAGAAGGAGACGAAGCCTAGTGTTGGGAGGGTGGGACGGGCGTTGGATCCTAATTATACTGCATCGGATAAGGATGGGGAGGAGGATGGAGAGGGAAGTGATGATGATGATGAGGAGGGCCCTGTCAAGCCGGCATCGGCGTTGCTTGCTGATTTGGCGGAGAAGCACCGCTTGCGTCGGAGGACGTTGATGCAACATTCCTCTCTGCTGGAGTTGTTGGAATTGCCTTCTCTTATGGATGCTTGCGTTCGTAGTTCTTTGTATGAGGATGCCTTAAGTATTGCGGGATTTGCCAACACGTTAGAGAGGAGGCATTTAATGGAGGCCAGCAGTTCGGGGCAGCAATCTGATAAGAAGGATGAAAAGAAACAAAGCAATGATGATCCGCAGCAGAAAAAGGGTGATGTCGTTGCAGGAGTAGTCTTGGAAATACGACGTCGCGAGGCCGATCTACGAAGGATGCTCATCCATCGCCTACGTCAGGACGTGACCATGCCCCAATGCCTTGAGGTCGTTACAGCCCTGCGAAGATTGAACGGAGTTGAATTAGAGCGACGGAATAATAGCAAGGGCACTGGCACTGGTGCCTCATCTGCTGCAGATCATGATTTGGAGGGAGTGCATGCAGCCATGGAAATGAGACTTCAGGTAGACTTTTTAGAGGCAAGGGATGCATGGCTTGAGGGGGGAGTGACCAAGATTGGATCTGCGCAGGCAGCGGCTGTGGCGGCATCTTCGGATAAGGGAAGTTCTTCGGGGACATCGGCTCAGGCAGAGCAGATATTAGATGGGATTGAGCGTTACCGTACTAGGTGAGTCTTTTCGTTGTAGCTGATGATCTTTCCTAGAATTGAAAGATGATGCTCATATCTTGTGCTCATGCATTCTTCATTGCTGCTCCCTATAATAGATGCTTTGAAATTGTCACTCAATTTCTAGCTATCTTTAGAGGATCATTTGCTCCCTCTGCAACCTCATCCAACAACCACGATCATTCGTTCTCACTACTTTCCATGTGGACGGCACGGCGCATTCAAACATTCCTCTCCACACTAAGCTCCAATATGGTTACACATGTTAATGACACAGCTACTCTCCGTGATGCCCTGGATGCAGCATCATTTTTTGCATCTAGCATGGGGCGTGTGGGTGCAGACTTTCAACCATTGCTTGCTCCCATATTTGAACCTCGACTTGTTGAAATGATAGTAGGGCACTGGAACGATGGTTTGAATGGGATGATGGAGACTCTCAAAGCATGCAGGGATGCAGGTGTGGCTGGCCCTTTGTTTGGAACAGAAACTTCCTCTGGTAAAGATGGAAATGAGGGACCTGGAAACGGAGTTGATGGAGTGGAAATGTTACAATCATCACGGACACCAGCTCCACCTAGGAAATTGCTGGCCTTGCCTCCTTTGGCGAGGTTTCTTAATGCCTACCTTGGTGGATTGAATGAGCTACGTCGCTGCCTTCTCCCGGGTGCCTTTCCTGCTATTCGATCTGCACATAGGAAGCTCATTGCGGACTCCAAAATGGCACTCCAGGCGAACGAGCGTGCCGTCCTCACACCAGGGTTGCGTGGCGAGGCTGCGAGATTGCGAGAGGTGGCATCCAAAATGAAATCTGAGTTTGACACCTGCCTCGAGCCTTACATGGCTAGTTGCTTAGAGGTATCGCTAGGATCAGTTGATTATGCCATGGAAGAAGCAAAGGCCGCAGCAGCTCTAGAAGCGGAGAAAACTCGTATAGCTGAAGAAAAAGCAAAGGCAGAGAAAGAAGCTGCAGAAAAGGCGAAGGCAGAGAAGGAAGCCATAGCTATAGCGAAGGCTGAGGCTCTTGAGAGAGCGAAGGCAGAGGCAGAAGCGGTTCAAAAAGCCAAGGCTGAAGCTCTTGAAAGAGCAGCTGCAGAGAGAATAGGGGACGCAGCCACAGAAGAGGTTGCCGGCGTTTCTACGGAACCTCCAAAAACTGAGTCTGACTATTTTGAAGAAGATGACGGTGATGACATGTATGGCTCTGATTAATCGTGGCGCTGATCTCTCATAGACTGGGAAGTTTCTTTCTACCGGCTAGTCACTGCCAAGTCTTGGATCGAACCATAATCAAACTATAACCTTAGCTGTTAACATTACTTCCATCAGAGGATTTTTATCAGTATTAATAATAATAATAGCACGGATTCACACACACTCCAATCAAATAATAATAATAGCATGGATTCACGCTATCCAAATGCCTCCAATCAAAACCTCTTCTCACATAAAACATATAGATATCAAACTGGCCCCCACGAAGGACCGACATACATGGATGTACATGGAAACATATGATGGGAACATACATGACATGAACTGTGCATCTGTCCAGAGTATAGCAGGGATGCCAGAACTACTGCTACTTGTCCCCACCCTGAAATTGAGCAACATTTTTGATCGTATCCGCAACAATAGGATCAGTTGATGGGAGCCTTGCCTCCCTCGAGTGCCACAATGCAGCCATGTAGTGCTCCATGGCCTTGTTCTTCTCACCAGACGTCTTCAAAATGCTTGCAATCTTGTTATGTTCTACAGCAGCCATTTCCTTATTGTCATGATGTTTGAAGATACGCAGTGCCCGGGTATGACACTTGATACCGTTTGCATGTTCCCTCCCGCTCTCATGATAGTCTCCAAGCTTGCTGTACGCCCGGGCAAGCTCCTCGTTGTCTGGACCGAGGACTTCACGCTTCAACGAAATAGAGTGTTCCAGAGAGTTCACGGCATTGTCCACATCCTTTGCGAAGAGATGGGCTTCAGCCAACTTCTCATGTACTTCTGCATTCGTCATGTCATCTACATCAGGACATTTTGCTTGAGTCTTCAGGGCTGTCTCGTAGGCAGTGATGGCTGTATCGTAATCATGAAGCTTCTTGTGCGCATCACCCTTGTTGGTATAGGCAACACAACTCTCCTTATTCAGCCCTCGCCCATTTGTCGCAATATCAATGGCCCGATCAGATATGACAATGCTCTTTTTATACTCTTCGAGTTCATTGTAGAGGAAGGCGATGCTGTTCAGTGATGGGACTACTTCAAGGCTATCCCTACCTGCAATTTCACATTTCATACGGTGAACTTCGTGGAAATAGATCAGGGCGTCCCCGTACCTTTTTACACTTTCGTGGCAATAAAGCCTTCCTATGGTGGAGAATAGATTCAATGAGTTCGGGTCTTGTGTGGAATCTGGAATGACTTCTCGCCGTATGCTTATTGCTTCCTCGCATCTGCATGCGGCCTCTTCAGCATCACCCTGTCTCTCTCGTAAGAGCGAAATGTAAAATAAAGTTACTGACAACTCCAGCAAGGAAGCATTTCTTTCTTCTTTGTACTTCCTTGTTTCTTCCTTTGACCTCGAGAATATCTTCTTGTTATGCTTTGATTCCATCAAGTCAAGACATTGCCGCCGAGCTGTCAGAGCCTCTGTGTACATGGTAGAGGATTGCTCATAATTCTTTTGTTTGAAAAGGACAAGGCCAATGTTCTCGAGGGCATCCGCCGTCACCTCACATGCTCGATAGTAGTGGGGACTATTGGATTTTACAAGTTTTGACTGCCTCATGGACAGCTCGAGGGCAGATATGGCATCCTCAAAGTTGTCTCTCCGTATGTGAACGGCACCGACATTCACAAGACACCTAGCGGTTCGGAATCTCCTCATGGCAGTGGGCATCACATCCTCCCCGCCATCTTCCGTTTCCATCATGATGGTAGGCTTTTTGAGCATCTTTAATGCCTCGGAATACATACGCAACGCGGCGTCGTACTCCCCCCGCCCAAAGAAATCATTACCCTTGTCGTTGAAGCCAGATATCTCCCTCTCTTCCACGAAATCACCCGGCGGCGGGTCTCTCCCTTGCGACCCTCCACGGCGCGTGGCCACATCACCTCGATCGGCTTTGTGGCCCAATCCTATTCTTTTACTAGAGAACATATTGCGGAGAGATTTCCCCTTGTTTGTTGTTGAGGAGCCATCTTTCGATGACACATCGTTCTGGAAACGGACGCCCCCGCCCGCCATGATTTACGAATTCTAACCTTTGCTCCCCGACCTGGAAACCTCACCCTAGATATGATGATAACTATGTGCTTAGACTCAGAATTGTTATTCCCAGCAATACGTCCACGATCAGAACATATCACACTGATTTGACTTATCCTCGCTGCGCAAAGTTTGTTTCCCTTCACTCCAGCTTATTCACACAGATGTTGTCGCGCTGCAGCAAGGCTTAACCAGCTACCACACGATTACCCGTCCCGAAAAATTGCTTGAGCAACCGGAGTCTCTCCCTCTTGGTGCTCTTGACCTTTCTCATTGTTGTCGCGGTCCGCACAAAGCAAGTGGTAGTGGACTCTAGAAGTTAGCGGCAGAGTGGCGGCAAGTCGAATTCAATTAGAATTCGCATTGGTTCATCTAACGGACGGTAGCGATATATCCATCCGTTGAATATCCAAGGAAACAATGTGGGAATTGATATAGATTTGGATACAATAAATCTAAAATTGGATAGAAGATACCATGGAGGACGCAGCAGCTACAAACTACACAGAGCACGGAGGACAATAAAAGAAGAAAAGATACGAAATAAAATACAAATGTGTAAAAAATCCAACAGTGTGCTATCCGTACTACAACTAATGGATTCTCCGATGCTAAGCTTATTTGTAAAAGCCTTTCGGTTATTATTATTATCAGTATTGTGCTCAGAATCAATATAATTCTCTCCATCAATAAGTCCAACCTCCAAGACCACATATCAATATCACTATTCGACTTCATCATCTTCTGCGCTCTGCACAAAGTTTCCAGCTCTGTTTGCTCCAGCTATCAATACCAAACGCTAGGAGGTTCAGGCAATCCTACTGCTGTTAAATGAAAAATTGCTTTATAATCCGGAGTCTCTTGAAGACTCTTCAGAGTCACTACTTCTCTTCTCACCTCACTGTCCCGAAGGCTTTGACGGCAAGTCCATTTTACTGTCAGAATTCAGTTGGGATTCGCATTGGATTACCCAACGGTCGGTGAGTGATGCAATCATCTGTTGAATATCTTTGAATTATTGAAAAATTAGTTTAGTTAAAAATGTTTACGATGCTAGAAAACACTGAATATGATTGACAAAAACGTTTTTTCCTGTTTGCTTCATTATTGTCATCGACTTCATCCACTGCAACACCCTCATCCTCAGAACTCAGAACCAAATGCAGAGCTTAGAGCGCCTTGGGGAATCATTCTCAGCCATGAAGGTCACCTTGCAATCCTTGCAATGATAATCACCCTGTCATTGGAGGAAGATCATGCTGGTGTGATGAAAGGCGACAAGAACGAGCAAGGGGATTCTTGGGGCACTGAGGCTTGATGTGGTCAAGCTCACCACAAAAGCCACATAAGTAGACGTTGCCCATTCATTGAAAAGCAGGCAATGACCAACTAGCCGTGGCATATTGTCTCTCTTGCCTAAAAATGAATCATTGTACTTATTAGTTACAGAAAATATCAGTTCTCTACAACTACAGAGAAGAATGATGCATACACATAGGATTGCGTTAGAACACTCCTGTTATTTGGATTGGGATATATATCCATGATCAGATTTGGCAACCCAGATTGGGACACTGCCCAGTTCGTGTCCCAGATTGGGACACAAATCACGCTAAGCAAGATCGATTTTAAAAATTCGAAAAGGTTTTTAGTCACGGAAGCAAATCGAAAGCACAACGAAAGCAAGGCAATTTTGTGTCCCATTGTGGGACGCGGGATTCAATCAATCTGATCATGGATATGAGGCCAGGTCTCAATGTATGGATAAAATTTTCTTTTTATGAGTAGAAAACGGCCCCGATAAACAGAAACATTGTACCAGCACCAATAAAAATCATGAAAAGACAAAATTCTTTTGCAGTATTGTACTCGACCCGTTGATATTTGTGGGGTTAATGGTTACATGCACTATCTAGGGCAACCAGGATATCATCCTATCCACGAAACTTAATCTCGGCAATTTTTTGATCATTTTTGGCATGCCTGGCACAAAAGAAAATCATGTTGCTTTGCTTGGCAATTTGCTACATGCTACAGATCTGTGGAACCAATTTTTGTATTTCAACATCATTGCCACTGTGGTTGCAGAAGCTTCTCATGTTGACAGATCAACACTCACTTAGTCTGATGAACTCAAATTTCGGAGACGTTGGTTTTTGGCCTTGGAAATGTTTGCTGTAATTCATTTCTAGTAGAGTTCTCACTGCATCATCTACATCAATGTCTATCACCACAAACAACTTCGTGAGATAGTATCACTTGAACAAGCCTCCGCTAATCGAGAGAGTTCTCCCTATATGCTGCCCAGCACTTTTACAATTAGCATCACCCCAACCCACACGACTACCTTCCCTGATCCTTTATCACTAACTGATTCAACGTACAGTTAAACTATACCTTGCTCCCAATCTTAAGCACAACTGTTTATTTCTTGATATCAATTCAGAAAGAGAAATGAGGTACAATCTTACTGTCGGGGGAATATGTCAGAAAAATGCCGCCATGTTGTAGCCAACCTGATGTCTACTGGGGGGAGACAGAAACAGAGGTTCCTTTCACTTCTTTCACAATACTTCACATGATAACAGGACATCATAATCTCAACAGTATTGTTCTGACCATTGTTCAAGCCCTAATGATTGCATTATTCATCAATCATTTCTACTGTGGCTTTCACGATACTTCACATCATGATAACAGGATCTCATCATCTCATCCCTATTCTGTTCTGACCAGTGTTCAAACTCTAATGATACAAAGCCGTATTGAAGATCACAGGCAATTCGTACAAAATAATGAACAGTCTTTTATTTGTTACGCTTACTCACAAGACACACGATGCATATGCCTACTCTAAATCCGCAAATCTAACAAAATTCTTGACAATCATCATTGTCCATTGAATCAAATTCTATTGTCTCCTGTAGTTCTTCACACTCTCCTTTTGACCAACAGTCTACTGCATTCGTCAACTGTTCAAACTCAGCTTTGCTCAATGCCAATTGTTCCTCAACCAAACCATGCTTTGGATGATATACATGGTAATACGGTAGTTGTTCAACTTGGAGTTGATCCTTGAAAAAGGAAGAGGTTGCCATATTCAACGGCATTTCTAATATTTTGACAGATAGCGCATCTTGCTGGGGTTCCCATGCGCCTTCATCTACGCGGACGTTGGGTTGAATTCCATTGCTGTCTATATCCCTTGACCATTTACGGAAAAGAGGTGCTGTTGCTCTACAGCTTGGGCATACTTCTGCATAAAACCGGACAACTACCAGCGAGTCCTTCTCTTCCAATACCTGCTCTTGGAACTGTGATGGTTCATCCATACGCTTAACCGAGGAAAGTCGTGATGGTAGAAAAGAGAAGACATTGGACTCATGCTTTGGTGGTGATACATCAGGTGAGTCATCGTCAACGCGATATCTCTGGATAACAGCAGATCTAGGCACTAGACTTGACTGCGTAGTTGAGATGGCACTAGGAGCGAATGCAGAGGTAGTTGCCGACGAGGCAACAAGAGCAGCGCACAGGCTGGTGATATGGCTCTTGATTTGGATAGCCATGTTTCAGTTACTTTGTCGAATGTTCGGCTCCTCTGGGAGTTTTGTATTCCAACGAGAGTAGAAGTAGAACGGAGACCCAGCTGAAGATGGCGACGGATAGATGCGATCGATAGACGGCTGATTATTCACCGCCCTCGGGTTCTTCCTACGATTTTATTATGTTATCGATATCGTCCGGCCATACCATAGCTAATTTGGCAATGGCATTGGAATAATTTTATTGTGGAGTTGGACAAAGTTGGAGCTTGGTTGGAGCCATCAACTTTACAGTGCAGAGATCAGGTACTTTCGGGTCGGGTCGCTCATACGACTCAGAAATAATTTTAATCCGTGACTAAGCCTCATTCTCATAGGCGTAGCTAGCCGGAAATACATGCCACTATCCAACCCCCGTGCACCCTTTTGCAATGAACCCTGCATGCCATATCCGACACTACAATCCCATAGGATGTCGCAAAGGTGCTCGGGAACAGCGGCCCACCCGTTCTTCCCACGCTACAGCCGATCCACGTGTTTTTTGGGTATTTGCAGCGGTCGAGGAGATCGCATTGCCATGCGTCCACGTGTGGTGGATTCCAAACGTTGCATAACGTTTCCAAGGTTTCCCCACCCCTCTCCACCATCATTGGCAGCAGACTGCAACCCTGCACAGGCCAAATCACCGTTTTCGCGCGTGTGCGGACCGCTTCAATCCCACTGCGTCGAATTCGTGTCATCTCAGGACTTTGGCTTTTTCAGACCCGAAATGGTGGAGATTGCTTCCCCAAGATGGATGCATTTGAGTGGGTAGGCAGGGGGGTTGATTGGGGGGTCCAGGTAAGCGATTATTGCAATTAATAACCGCGACAGGGCGCCTATTCTTTGTATGTAATTTATTAATTGATTTTCTGAGACTTAATTGTCATTTATTTGATGAATATTCATTGTTTTTGTGCATCCAACGCCTCAAAGGCATTGGGTATATATCAAAGGACTCAGGGAGCGCTTAGGGCGGTTGTCGGAATTATTTTTTGGGTACAAGAATGAATGTTTGCTTTTGTGGTGGTCATTTCCGCTAAAATGTCGAAATCGGAGTTGGGGATGGGTTTTGGATTGGATTTCAACCTACAAACCTACCATTTTTCAAATGAATGGAACTATTGAACAATACACAGCAATTTCGGATCAAAACAACATATTTTGGGGTTGGAATGGTACATATGCTGTTGGGGGAGGTGTGCTGCACGAAAAAACTAACCTGACTCGAATGGGGGTCATGAAGTTATTTCCAACGCATGGCAAGCTAGTCACCTCTCAAGGTACTTTGAATTAACAATCCACTTCGATTTGGGGGGGAAATATTGCTATCTCGGAGGTCCACAGACTGGAGAACCTTTTTTGGCATGTACCGACGTAAGAAGGGGAGGTGGGAGGAAAGGGGCACTTTTTGAATTGTTTGAATCGAATTTACTGCACCATTCCCCCCTCCCATCATGCCTGTAGAGGATACAGTGCCCTTTCGGTCAATATTTGATGGATATGATGTTGCTTTCTACATATGCATATTTCAGTTACAATTATATACTAAAATAAGCCATATCTTAGCAACTACACGTGCTACAATGGCCCCCAAACACACCAATTGACTATTTTACATTGTACTAAAGGATGGTAGTGTGTAATTCAATTGAGGAGGGTCTTCTCCACTTCTATTGCAATATTCTGTGCTTTTGTAGCCAAAATACGCACAAAATGCCTAGTAAAATGCCTGATCTTGAAAACTAACTGTGGGCCGCTGTTCCCGCCTTCGATCCAAGACTC
>JALLOX010000557.1:0-10786 GCA_036939695.1 Thalassiosira ordinaria | reverse complement strand
ATGGATGATTTCCGAGAGTGAAGATGAAGTAGGATGCAAGAAAGTGGCGATGGAACTGAAACTGAGAAAGCGATTGCACAGGATCCTCAATCTCCACCGGAGCAAGCCAGTGTACAAGACAACCGGGAGGCTACAGCTCAACTTTTACCCCAAACCATGCCAGATGGCAAGGCTGATGCCGGGTGCCAGTGCATCATTTTGTGAAGTTGTTTCATATTTCATAGGAGAGGATATCATTGATGAAACTTGGAGGCGTTTGTACCCCAGCAACATCCTATGTCTATATCCATTGCATGTTATGCATATTGATTATATTGCTATCAAATCTTAGTTGGTATGCGCCTCATTATTGGGTTGTCATTTACATACGGAAATATGAGTAGGTTACAAAAATGCTCCACAATAACTATTCCTAATCTGCGTGTTAGGAGAAAGTAGCCAAATTTAATAAGTAAAAGTTCTCTTGAGATATCCAAAAACTAGATACTTGTCTCAGCCTTTCTCTCTCATCAAATCAACCTTTACCTCCTAGCCAACTTCTCCCTATCTCTTCAACTCTTGCATTTCACCCTCACATCGGACAGAAAGAAATGGTTTTGGTAATTATTTGTTGAAGTTAGTACCATCCAGAGACAGCCAGAGACTGAGATGTTTGTTATTGTATTGGATACACAGTATATTGTTGAGTTTGTCATTTCATAAACTGGACTGTTTCTAATCTTTCAATCAATTCTAACTTTATTATCTGTGCTTGAAGGTTATCTTCTTTTTCTTCTTTACAGATTTCTTGGCTGGAGTGCCCAGGATGTCTGCTGCTCCCATTGGGCGGCGTAGATGCCTTCCAATGAAGTTATCAAGTTCTGCAGGGCCAGAATCCAATATTGGGGGCAGGCTGGGAGGCAATGAACGTGGTGAGGTTGGCTCTAAAATGCTAGGTTCCAATAATTGATCACCCCTTTGTGCAGGAGAAAGGCTTGGGGTACTACCCATGACTTTCCGGCGGAACTTATCAAGACCACTACTTGCTCCGCTCTTCAATACTTCACGGATGAGATATGACAAATACTTTCGGCCGAGATATTCCCAGCTTCCCAGTTCATATGCTTTTGAGTAAGCAGGCACACTAATTTCCAGTGATTGGATAGGAAGTCTTTTGAAACCGCCAAGCGAGACATTTACATCAACATAGCCTACACGCCACACCTTGATGAAAACAATTTCCGACTCGTCCTTGGTAAGACCAATCTCAGAGGTGCTATCAAATTCGCTAGATTCGCCAGTGCTTTCTGAGCGCTGGTTTCCTGGTCCTGGCGATCCTTTCCCACTGCCAATCAACAGTGACTTTTTCCTCACAGGTGGTTTGGGAGAGTATTCAGATGGAATGGAAATCGAGTCGGTTGTTCCTGTGACATCACTGGACATAGATACAGCATCTGTGTCATCTTCTTCCTCATTCCCATGAAAGAAATAAGACATGAAGAGACGTGACATGCTCTTTGAAATTTGCACAGCAAGAGTACTCGGAATACCCGGGAAGATATTGACCTCAAAATGTGAGAATAATGATATTCCTTCAACAATGCGAGGTAGAGATTCAACACGGACCAGTGCAGCTCGTTCCTTTCCGGTATGTGGACCAGACTTACAACCTGGAGCAGATGCATTGTTTGAATTGCAGCACGTCCAAACGCCACAGGTAAATTGACCCAGATGAAAAACACATGAGTTCAAGTCATTTTTTGAGTGGTCAAAATGCTGATCACACCGTTGGCACGGACTTCTTTCGTTGCCTAATACTGAGTAGACCACACTTGTTGGATCCATAAATCCAATCGAGTCAGGGCCTGGTCTCGATGAAGATACATGCACATCCTCTAGAGAAAATTGAGAAGAGATGTAGCCATCACGGGAGTAGTCATGCTGTCCATTGAATCCAGTAAAAGCAATTTGGACATCATCAATTGAATCCTCACTTTGTATATACCACTGTAGTTTGCACAAAGAGTAGGAGATCCTCCGAAATACCTCTTCTCCATTGAGAGCAATCCTGTCCTCAACATCTCTAAGCAAACTCATCGCAGCAGTTCGCAGCATTTGCCGACTTTTTTTCCCGCGGTGCTTTGGATCAATATTTCTCAGAACTTCCTCCATATCTGTTGCAGCGACACTGCTAATTTTCCCTGGGGACTTTGAGGCAGCATCAGCCTCATCTTGGTCAAAGCTTTGATGTCGCTGGTGGGGTTTAGGAGGTTCCAGTAGAACATTCCGAATGACATCTAGAGTTGTCTTAAATTGATAGCTGTGAAAAATGGTCAAAGACAAAATGGGTCGGTTAACTCTTTGATAAAAAGAGATGGACGGACAAATCAGAGACTGCCTTCAACATTTTACCTGTCAAGATTGAAATTGAGCAAATCAATTTGCAAGCCAATGTTATCCACAGCTGCTTCTTCTTGAACAACGACAAGCCCATGCTGAATAAAGTAGACCAGCTCCTCTTTAGAATAGTGGATTGGAGGTCTGTGGAAGAGCTGTGTTGACTGAAAAGTAAATTGATCTAGGATTGGACGAAGAAGCCCTGACTTTGTGAAAGCTAAAGGCTCGTGGTGGCGGAGGTAGGACGGATAAATATACTGATGGAAAGAGTTGCTGTCATCACGCTCTTCGCTCTCATGCTGATCTTCAACGTTCTCTGTTGCTGCATCACGAACCTCATTGTTGCCCATACTACATTCATCATTATTCTTTATTCCGAACCTTTCTTCTAAAGCGAGACTAGCTGGTTGATTATCTGGGTCCCCAGCTCCTGGTGTGCATACTTCGAGCCATGGTAGTCCATTATTGATATCAACACTTGTGCTAAGAAAGTATGCCTCCATGTTGGTCAATGTGTAAGTGTGTTCTAGATAAATCAAGGAAGAGGGTAGTGTATTAAGATGAAAGCACAAGAGAAGTTAGTGGATGATCATTAGAACACAACTCACCAGTTTTTCTGAGCAAGTCAGAAGTTGATATCTTTGCAGCCTTGCCTTGTGAATTAGGTACGAAGAAATGGACAAATTTACGACCTTCAACATGGGCAATGGAGAGTAAGCTTTTGTTACAACAAGTCCGAGTTGTATGCTAGCATGAATATGTGGTTCTTACCTTCAATGTGAGCGCTTTCCATCGCCAAGATAATACTCCCTCCTGTGGCAACAGAGTGCAATTGCACCTGCGGGTTTGAAAAGTGAATATCAAGTGTGGGAAGTGTTGGATATTCCTCCTTCCTTTCTCTCTCATCAGGACTCGCATTGTCTGCGGATGCCAAATCTGCCTCGAAGCTCTCCTGCAGTAAGTATCCTATCATTGACGAATGTAGGGCCCTCTCATTTTCCGCAGGGTTACGCAAGGAAAGTTCAACTCCTCCTCCAGCAAGGGAGGTTGGGGAAAATTCCAAAGACTCTCTCGCAACGGGATCCTTTTGAGTTCCAGATAACAACTGCAACTGGCGGATTTGGCTCTTCATAAATCCTATTGTGTATATGAGATCTTTGGATATTGACATGATAGAGTCCCTGATCTCAATTGTCCATAGCAAACGGCAACGAGCAACCAAAATACTCCAGGTGGTCCGGTCGACTTCAAAAACCTGACTTTCATTCCTTTCTACACTTCTGCCACTTGATTTTGCAAAATCTTCTTCGCTTTCAGCAAGAATTCTTGCGAGTGATTGGTTGCGAACGTCGATTTGGCCTGTAACGACAATGTAATCCAGCTCTTTTATGTTTCCTGACAGATGCTGCAATTGCAAGAAAGGAGAAGGTCTACCTCCTTCATCAGGCAACAACTCGGCTTGAGACAAACATTCAGTTGCTTCAGAAAAATACTGGGCATTGCCAAACTCAGTGGCCATCTGTTCTAAAGCCATAAGCTCATCCTGCTGTTGATCATCTCCTACTGCATCACCTGCATGTTTGAAGTCACTCACATCCAAAAGAGCAGCTTTTACAGGTCCTTCAATCACAATATCTTTGCTTCCATCAGTAGTTGCACAATAATTGACAGATTTAACAATCAGACACAAGCCATCATTGTCCTCGTTGTCTTCAAACCAAGTTACCAGCTTCAACTCTTTTACATTAGCTTTCATTCCAACGCTCTTGAATTTTGGAAACGGCTCTTTCTTCTCTTTTAGATGCAAAGGAAATGTCACACTTGAGTTCAAATGGGTAAACCAAGGCAAGACATCCATTCGCAGTGCAACCCAGTTGTCTATTTCATCGCCGCCCAGAAGTTCAAAGTCGAACACAATATGGGTCCCATCACTGCGATGTAGGGCAAATTTATCATTTTCGGTTGCATTTTTTGCCTTTGTTTTGCATTTCATGTAGACAGAGTGATGCTCAGAACTGACTCCTTCGGGATGAAGCATTTCCCAACAGAATTTTATGTGTGTCTTCAATGACGGCACATGGAGCAAAGGGTGTCTTGCCTGGCTCACTGCGGACTCAACTTTATGTGAGGGAAGGAAAGTTGTCTTCATATCTCTTGCACTTGGATGGACAGACATGTCATAAGGAATCCCAGGGATTGATATATTGATATCACTGGCATCGATTTCAAATGTTCCAACAGTGTGCTTTATCTCACAATTTTCACAGGTGAACAGGATAGATTGGTCACGGAAAGTATGTGAGTCAAGAAGCCACCGGAATGATAGCTGATCAGCTGAGATAGAGATTGACCCATGCACAAAAAAACGAACATTGTCCCACCAGGAAAGTGGCTCGGTGATCCCTTGCTGGGGAGATTCAGGAGGAGGAGGTAGCACTCGTTTCAGACATTCCAAGAAGCGTGGCATTGATTGACCCATGACAGCACCATAAGATATGTCCAGCCCTCCACAGGTCACTTGACCATCGGCGTACAATTTGACTGGTATGCCTGCAGAATGCAAAGAAACCCCATAGCAACAGCAGCATTGCCCGTGTCTGAGGGCTGATATATTGCTGCTCATCAGGTGGTTGTGATGGCAAAATAAAGTTGAAGTAACCGTTCTGCCTTCCTGGATTCCTGGTGTAGTTGGGCTTAGTCCTGCCAAATTTAGATACCCATTGATAGCAAAATCGTCAATACGAACCATAGGAGTTGCAAGATTGAGCGGATGAATAGTGCACACCACATGCTTCACAGTAAGAGAAATCAGCCCCCCTTGAATGACAGGACCATACACATGAGATGTGGAATGATCCTCATCAAGGGTATTGATTTGTGATTGTGTCCAATCCCGTGGAACATTTCGCTCGATCCCAACGTTCGCATCTTCAAAACAAATGCGAAATTGATCGCGAAGAATAGTTCTCTTTGGCAGTGCTTGGATAGAGTGTGCATCATCTGAGTCATTGTCCATCAAAGATATATCTAAGAAGGGAATGATGCATTTGATTGACATCAGCTGGTATTTCTTGACTGGATTTGTAGGTTCAGCTTTCATGCTATTGAGACCTGCAGCCAGGGCCTTGGGCATCAAAACGAAATCCTCTATGCATTTCCCAAAATGTAAGGCTGGTGGAAACCTTGTCGATGTACTCCCCAAGTTCAACTCAAAAATCTCTTTCATTGGTTGACCGTCATGATCAGTTACAACTTCATTGCTAATCACATCAGTGGGGTTCTCCTTTTTGCTTGAATATTCTTCGATTTCTCCATCATCCGCCCTCCTCAGGTAGTTATGGAAAGACATCCCAATAAAAGTAAAGATAGGAGATGGAATACCATTCAAAAAGAGCTTCATGTGATTTGCACGGAAAGAAATATCTGGTTTCACAAACTGTTTCAAAGTTGTTGCATTTGAAGATGATGGGTACTTGGAAATTGATATTGTCATAGTTGAACCACCCTCAATAATAGCATGCGCCTTCGTTTTGACACCAAAATATGCATAAATGTTTGCTGTTGCATTGGGATCCACGACTATTTGAACCCTTGTCTTGTGAGAAGAGAACACTCTCTTTTTCGGTGCTCTACTAGAAGCCAGTGTTTTGAGATGAGCCAAGGCGCTTTGAACACGTTTGCTACATGAGATCTGGAGCCATTGGAATATTGGTGACCAAGCCAGCTCTGCTGGTCCCCTTACAAATTGAATTGAAATTGATTCAATCCGTTCTCCTGTTTCAGTCCTCTCTTCCACAAGACAAAAATGCCCTTTGCACTGCAGTATTTGGACAAGATCAGCAGCTGTATGGAGGGCATATGTTTGGGCAATTGGCCAGCCTCTGTACTGAGCAAAAGTGAAATCAGAACGGAAGGGAAACTCGTATACAGGAATCGAAGACAAGGAAGGACCATCAATTGACTTGTTTCCAAACCGCTCATAGATCTTCAGTTCGTCAAAGGTGGCAAAAATTGCCTTTGATGTGAAGATGGAGCTTGCTGTAGAATTAGTTTGTGCAACATTCAGAGGGGCGGCTGATTTGAATATGAGCTTGGAAGCTTGTGCGTAAAGAGATATTTCCTCATCTCCAGGTGTATCATCAGTGGCATTTTGTGAAGCTTTCTCAACAACAGGTAGTGACGAGTGAGGAAAGAATGTCACCGATCCTTCCGCCTGTGAAACTTTAGCTTCAATGAGGTAATGTTGGCCACACCTTCTGATCTGAGAATTGAAGAGCGCTCCTGGCAACTGAACATCAGAGTTTGCAGAACCGATTGATTCTTGATCAAGTCCTTCATCTCTAAAGATGGTAACTAATGCCCCTTGCTGCAAGAATGCCACCCGTATCTTATCCCTGCCTTTGATATCTTCTCCTAGAAGCTCCACAATTGCATCAACAGAGTCGCATGAAATCTTTATTCGGCTCAACTTTGTATCTTGCTTTGTATTCTGAGCTGTAGCATTAGAGTCGTTTCTCAAGTGTTGGTTGGTCTTACTGGAGAGAGGCTGATTTACTGCTTTCGCACTATGATGTAAATTGGTGACCAGAGATTTTGTGTCTTCTGACATCTTCTTGATGAATGCCAGCTTATTCATGGCTTGTCCGTCAGCTCTTGCAAAAACTCCGCTTAAATCGACAACTGCACAATTTGATTGAATGTCTCTATTGTCCTGGTCAGAGGACAGCATCAATCTCATTCCCTCCAAGCGAAAGAGATCTGATGTTGTATTGCTGCTATCATCAAGTCCACCAGCATAAAATGTACCATATCTAAGACCCACACCTTTTGCGTTTGCTACCAAGTGCAGAATATCATTTCTCTGCCCATTATTAATTCCAGAATTTGCCTTTGCCCTAGCTTTGGCCTCCCAACATAGGGAAGAATGAGGCACTTCAAAAGAAAAATAAGTCAAGGGTGCTGCATCTCTGTTGCCTTCAGCTATAGACAAAAGCGTAAAGAAGTGTATGCTCATTGCAGCACTTAACTCCACAACCTCCAATGATGATTTTTTCTTTGCTTTGTTGATTGCTGCAGTATTTGTTTTTGTCGTGTGACTCATCGTGGCGCTCAACACATTATGAACCAATACTTCAACTGATTCAAGGAATATCTGCATGTCATTCAAATGGACTCCCAAAGCAATCTGGTTGCCACAGTGGATTCGTGCTCGCCTTGCAAGAGGAGATATTGGTGATTCTTTTGATCTTGCACTCTCTTCAGTGGCTTTAGCGGCGGCTTTAGATTCATGGAGCGCAACAAAACCAGAAGGAAATGTCAATGAAGACACCATTTCCCTTCTAGATTGTCTGCCATTGTTGTGACTAGGAAACTCATTTCGTCTGATTAAATGAGCTGAGCACTGAATCTTATCCCATGAAATAACCCTCTCCTGTGGGCTGACACTTCCACCTTCGGGAGGTGAAAGGCATGTGAAGCGATGGAAGCTTAATTGATCTGATGTCAAAGACATGCCAAATCCAGACATGTTTGGATGGTTGCCACAATCAGGTGCATTAAAGGTAGCTGTTACATCCAACTTGGTTCCAGTTCCTTTGCACCAGTCTAAAGTAAAGGGGAAGATGCCAATTTCTAGAGCTTTCATCTGGAGCCGGATTGTCAGAGACTTGATACAGTTGTTCTTTTTGGTTGCCATGCTACTTCTGCCTTTTCTTTTCAAAAGGATAGTCAGGCTCACGTCAATTTCCTCAAACCTTATCCCCAACCATGATAATGGACTCCTTGCAGAGGGGTGCTTTCTCGCGGGGCTTACAATGATGTGAGATGACTTTATTGAAATTCGGTCAAATGACACAGCCTTCAATACCATACTGTTATCAGTATTTGCCTCAGGACCACGCCATCCATTCAAGAAGGAAAAGATATGGAATGAACAGCCGCTGAAGGACATGCTTCTTCCAATGGTGAATGGAATGTTAGAAAACTTTCCGTTTCGTCGCCTCCATGGGAGATATCTCCGAATATTTTGAACAATGACGAGAAGGCGAACTGCAAACTGCAGTAGAAATGATATCAGGACCGCTAAAAGAGGAAAAGACATCTTTGAGGCATATTCCTCTTCATCTGCCATGCCTTTGAGAAATGCCTTTGTAGCTGTAATTTCTTTTGAAGCAGGGAGATCCGTCGTATCTTGATTTTTCTCTTCACCTTCAAATCTTACATGCTTTTGATTAATGGCATTATGCCGGTCATGGTCAGCTTTTGCCCTACTCTCGTGCATTGACTGAAATGACTTTAGACAATCATTCTCCTCCCCACATTCAAGATCCTCCTGTGCTTTGTCATTGTTTCCCTCATAAACGGATCTATTTTTCAGTGATTGCAGAGTCCACAGAGTGGACTTGGCTATCCAGAGGCCCACCAATGTTGAAAATATCCTCAATACCCAGGAAGATGTGCCGAAAGGAAGGAGACTCATTCCAATATAGGCTGCCATGGTCATGGAAGCAGCCAGCAAGAGCTCTATCAAAAAGAGACATATTTGAATGCGCCTCGCAGTGGGCGCTCTATCCGATGCCGATGCCATGATTTTTGCTATTGTTAGGGACCTCCCAGACTTCTCACCACGATTGGCGCTGCCACCCTTCTACTGATCGACTGAATGGTTTGAATTATTTGCAAGAGAGATTACCATGTACAATATTCTAACCAAGATGGTCTACTCCCAACGCCTGCCTCTCTCCTCTCGGCCGATTCGCCGCTCATTTGAGAACTAGCTCGTGCGTGGTGGCTTCCATCTATCTGCCTGCCTCCCCTTCTCTTGCTGCTATTGATCCTCCTTTGATCTCTCCCCACTCCCCACTCCCCAGCCTCTCCGTTTGTCTACAGCTTGCCGTTCGATCCGCCGGCGGTTCTTGCGTTGGCGTTGGTTTTTCAGATGCAAGAAAAGAAGAAAGTGGCGGTTGTTCGACTTTGTTCGCGTTCGGTTGTTGTGGTCGCTCTGCTCTCCTGGTCGTTGCAGCTGAAAAGGGGGCGTGTGGAGGGCATAATTAGGGGGTAGCGTGGGGTAGCGCCATGATTTGAGGTCGTTGTTAGAGATGGCTTGCTATCTAAGTTGTGCGTAAAAGAGGTGTAGCCCGTCAGCCTTCAATCCTCGGTTGGGTGATGTTGACACCAGGACCAGAGATATGATAAGGAGATGATTGTTGGATACTCTCGAGCTATCTCGAGCATGTAGCGTTGTTGACATCACTGGTCCTTCGATACCCTCCTCTCTCCTCACTCACGTTTCACGTTCAGGTCTTCAGTTGTGCCATCAACATCAACATCAGATCAACATCAACAGATCCGTAATACAATGGCTAAGATGCACTCACTCCCACGGATTAGCTCGTTCGCATCTGTCCCGATTTGGTTGCTGCTCTTGATTCCTGGGCACACGTCTCACGCCTATCTACCCAGGCTGCGACCAAAGCAAAGTTCAACATGGCTGGCTCCAGATATCATTTCAACCCGACGACGACAGCAAAGTGCAATAACGGTGGATGGGTATGGCAGTAATCGACCGCGGCTTGAGCTCCGTGGGGGAGCCGATGCTAGTTATGCTCACGATGTACCAGCTGAAGATGAAGTAGCAACAACACAATCACCAGTAGCAAATATTGATGTTATGGAATCATCCGCAGACACTCCTGAACAATCAAACGAGGATGGGGATGGCGACATATCAAGATCAAGGAACGATGCGGATGAGATTGCATATGCAGCAATAGGTGTCTTGGATCTAACCACACATAGTGACAACATTATACTTCTCAGCTACAAATGTGATGATGACCCAAACCGACAAGTAAATGAAAGATGGGGTATTCGTGGGGGAACATCTGTAGAAACCAAGCTACCAAATAATGGATATGATACAAATGAGTTGGTACTAGCCGAGTCTTATGGGTGTTTGTGCCATGGAGTTGTGATCAATCTACCCTTACAGATTTTGGAGTCTGGAAGTGACTCATTTGGTTCTCAAGGCATTGATTCCAATCATTTTGATGATATCCTACTGAGTGTTGCTCAAGGCATAGTACGCCGTTTGAAGGGCACACAGCAAATTGAAGTATCACTGCGTATTTCTTTTGAGGGTACTGGAAATAATGACCAACTTAATGATCTTGCTAAGGAAAATGCAAAGCAGTATATTGAAGGATACTTGGAACGTGCCCTTTATCATCTGTGGGATCTAAATTATGGGAAGATACCAGGCGCTGATGAATTTTTCATTGTTCAGCAGTGCAAAATAAATGTCGAAGTATCTCCTCATACTAAACTGGAGGCTCCATTTGATATGGCAAAAAATGCGCTCAAACAAAACTCTGATGATGATTGGAGGGACAATAATATTGTGCCCCGAAAA
>JALLOX010000556.1:0-10788 GCA_036939695.1 Thalassiosira ordinaria | reverse complement strand
ATGCATTTGTCATATCGATCTTTTTGCTCTTATGCATTTGTCATATCGTCGATGATTTCGTGTCATTTATGCATTTGACATTTCAATATATTATGTCAGAACTTCCGATAAACTGACACTATTTCGCAAAGTGACATACATTTCGGCGAGGCGACCGAAGAAAGCTTTGAAATCATATTTGCCTCCGACTTTGAGGAAAGGGCACCTTTGTATTGTTCCTTACACTCGCTTGTAATCTCCGCCATTGGAAGATGCGACGAGCGCAAGGGAAACGAGGCAGGAGGGGTAGTGACGAAAATAAGCAGATCTCGATAATGGCCGATTCGAATTCGGCAATTTCAAGTGCCAGGGCGCAATGGCACTTCCTATCTTCGTGTGGTCATGGCAGCTTGCGTCTCCAATTACACTTCTCATCAGATACCAACACTGCCAACTCTTCAGTGGCTCCAAGTTAATGGCATCAACCTTGTCATAGCTC
Organism: Thalassiosira ordinaria; assembly: GCA_036939695.1. NCBI lineage: Eukaryota > Bacillariophyta > Thalassiosirophyceae > Thalassiosirales > Thalassiosiraceae > Thalassiosira > Thalassiosira ordinaria. The sequence goes on along the minus strand of JALLOX010000556.1, from coordinate 10,310 downwards.
GAACTTCCACTCGATATGGCAAAAATAAGATTCCAACGTAATTAATTAAGTATTGCTTCGATGGACTTCCGAGCGCAGTGGATGTGGCTCTTCCGTACGCATATGCATTTTATGAATTTCTTTTTGATCTATCTTATCTCTCATTACGACAGACATCGATCAATTGCCACGTGATATTAATGGGTTGTGTCCTGTTGCGGCCACTGCATTATATTCAAAATATATTCCGAGTTAGATGGCTGGAGGTGATAAATGATGCACAAGTCGCTGTCGAAGGGTGGAGATGGGATTGTCATATCCATTGGCCAAATGTATGTGGGCAGTGTGGCAGCAAGCTATGAATATGGCGGGTTGCTAGAAGGGCAGCTTGGATGTGACTTTATCATGATATGTTATTCTTTTTTATCATTGCTCTCGCTACGTCAAACTCTTTCAGCTTGAGACTGTTATACCGTCTCTAGGCATAGGTAACGATAATGCCTTGACCTTATTGCCATGACGTGTCACATTGTGGATAGTAGAAGTGGCGACATTTCATTCGACGAGCATGTCACGTACTGATTACTCAGATGTAGAATGATGCAGCAATTTACTTGATACATGGCAGAGAAAGGGTGGCGGTATTAATAGTAGGTGCATGTTCTTGTAATCGAAGGGAAGTGTGCACGTTCGAACACAACTATCACGGGACGGTGGCGGCGCTATATTATGATACGACAACATCAAAAAAAACATTGAAATAGCAACTGTAAAAGGGCGGCAGTACAGAATGCTATGAAAATAAGTCTTCTACACACAAAAAAATAATTGAAAGAGCACGTTTTACAAATGGTTAATAAAAAGTTCCTTTACACTTGCAGTACGTTGTACATCAGCATAAATGAAATGATACCAAACATGTATGTCTTATGGCGAGGATAACTCAATCAATATTTATCATCTTCTACTTAGTTGACGGTTGATGATGAGAGAAGGCGCTAGTTCCTAATCGTTTGTTGGTGCCAATATATATTTTTCTCAGCGATTAGTCGATCAAAAGTTCTGTGAAAATATAATGAGTAAATGAACACTCCTTATAATGATCTCAAGCGACAATAATATTGTGTATCACCATCAGCCAATGAAGGAGCTGTTTGGATGAATGCCTCTCTACGAAGGCGGTGCCATCGATTGGCGCCGAAAAGCAACAAGAGAGTTATTGACCTCTCTTTCTCTCTTAAGAGAGATCTTAAGAGAGATGACCGCTTGCTGCCGACTCTACTCTCTCTAGAGAGGTCTCTACTCTCACTATTAGAGAGGTGTCGACTCGGTGTCGAGGTCAATGTGTACCTTAGAGATAGGTCGTGCATAGACTGTCGAGGTCATTTGCGTTGCATCCTGTGCGTCGCGAGTCGCGAGCTTGGCGAGGCAGGTGACGAAGCAAGGTTCGGAGCGAGGTCGACAAAAAAGTTGTGCCTGTATGTACCTGGCGTGTACCTCTCTAGAGAGGCTAGAGGGTAGATAGAGGTAGATAGTATCGTGTATGGTATGATGTATGTATGGCGTGCTCTATTGTACCGATACACATGTATCTGTTAGGGTCGCCGAAAAAGGAATACTAATTCCCGAATTATGTTGTTCGTAGGATGAAATAGTATCAGTAACGCGATGATATTTACAAATGCATAAATGATATGTAATCATCAATGATACGACAAATGCATAAGAGCAAAAAGATCGATCTGACAAATGCATCCTAAGAAAAATATCTCAAATAGACAAATGAATAATTATGATAGGTACATCTACATAGGTATCAAGGTAAATACATGTGTACATACGTACGATTGAGTCCAAATGCATACATATCAAAGATAAAATAGATCAGTCAAACTTCAACAAAATCCTCGTTCCCGCAGCTCCGTACTCCGTAGTTTTCATACTAAAACGAAACGTAGGAATTAAATGGTCCTCAACTGTAGCATCCACAGGAGCCTTGAGGACCCTTCGAAATTTCTACAGCGGCCCTGTAGCGATATATTGTAGAGGACCAAAAAAAGGGTCCTCTACGAAACGGGTGAGATATCATACCGAATGATTTTTCAACAGCAGCAGTGCACATAGTCTATCATCATGAACGTTAGGATGGGGCGGCAGACATGCCTCATCCTCGGTGGCATCGCCTTAGCTTTTCTGATGTGTGCCATCAACTTTTCCATCTTGGCAAAACGAACCATGATGGCGTCTCCCACTAGTGATATTATGAATGGCAATGGCATCCCGGAAGAAGTTATTTCATCCTCGGCCCTCTCTCGGAGGGAGGAGGATAAGGGGAGATCTTCATCGGTAGTTGGGGATGATGTGGACTCTTGCTTTCGAGCTAGGAAGGATACGGTCCCTCGATCCATGTATGGCAATTTGAGTCTACCGCTAATTAATCTTGGTGAGTTTGGGTTCTATCATGTATTATATTGTCATGATATTATGCACTGCCATCTCCGTCTCACATTAAATGGCTTCATATTATTCATTCGGATTCATTTCTTTTCTTGTAGGTTTTCCAAAAATGGGCACATCGTGAGTTCATCAAAACCATCAACTATATCACATCATGCACCATCTATCATTCTCATCGTATTGTATTCTATAATTATCAGCTCCATCCATGCTTTCTTTGGATGTGCAGGCTACAGATCCTATCATTACAGATGCACAAAAACCACAATCTGTGCTCATTGTATCAAAGATTCCCTACGTGAAAATCTACCCCCGTTGGCAAAGTGCGGAAGTGCCGAGGTGTATTCCCAACTTGATGGCGGCATCGACCATACCGTGTACATGCCACAGATTGAATTATTGGAGGAGTTGGTGCACGGATATCCGAATGCTACCTTTTTGATGACATTCCGTAGCATGGAAAAATGGTATAAGAGTATATCCAACTGGCCACCGACAGAAACGTTTTGGAAGTTGAAACTTCGATTGGCAATGTCCAACATCACAGGTCTGCCAACGGGGAAAGGAAAAAATCTCCAAGACTTTAGTGAGTTCTTTTGCAACCACGTCCAAAGAGTCCGTGCTATTGTACCACCACATAGATTGGTGGAGATTGATATCGAAGATCCTACAATCCACACGCGCATGGCAGATGTATTCAATATCGATGAGGAGTGCTGGGGACAGGCGAATGCGAATGATAAGCTCCATCCGGAATTGAATGGAACTCGTATGGATTTTCCGTGGCAGATTCGAGGGAAGATTATGATACGTGGTAAACATGGAGTCATGCGGAGGAAGCGTCCTCCTGTTCCATTACCTAGTGATTTTGCTTCAAGTAGTGCTGTGATGAAGAGAGGATTGGAGAGGTACCAAGCAAAAGAAATGGCTGGAGGTATTGGCGCCAACATTATTCATAAGGAGTATGGGGACACAATACATAATGCAACTGGATCAAAAATGGAGGGTTCTTTTGGGGAAACGTTGGAATCAACATCTGCACAATCAAGAAGTTGGTCAGATAGCTGCAAAGAACTCATTGCCCATCAGAATGGCTACTGGCACCACATGACATCCTCGGACATCGACACGTCTCAAATCCTCAATGACACATCCGTTACGCAAATGTACTTTCCACAAGAAATGAACTGGTTGAAATCACATAATCGTCCACGAGATTTTCGTCATTGCGAATATTCAAACAGATATTTGATGTACAATTCCGTACTAGGGAATCATTGTGGCTGCGGAGTGAAGGCATTCAAGCCAACTCATTCAGTCTGGGTGTATAATACAACAAAGGCACTACCGGAAACCAATCCTCGTCCCAAAACTGATTACTTTGCTGCCAGTCCAACCCTCCGGTTAGTCAGGGATTTGGCGAATGCTGATGCAACAATGTGCTTTGCTGGCGATAGTATTGACTATCAAATTTACAGTGCACTAGCAACTAATTTGAGGAGGGTAGATCAACTTCATCAATTTTATTCACCCGGCAAAAGCAAACTGGTAACGGTAATGACGAGGGAGATACCAGTTACTCATTCGACTGTTCCGGGCAATGGAAGTGACTGGTTTTTGAACGTGAGATAATATTGTACTGATCTTTCTACTGGATTGATCATCTTGAATTTGTCTGGTACGATATCTCATGTGTGTGTTCCGTTATATGAAATTTTACTATCACAGGGTTATCGACCACCAGATCTGGATGTTTCATTCACACATCCTCAAAAGAACCCACAGGGAGGGTTTGGTCATTATGCTATGAGCTCTATTTTGGAGACAAAAGCCTTATTCCCTGTTGAGCAACCAGGTGGTAAAGCGAAGCTAGCGAGAATTAGATACTACATGTCATATGGTAAGTTCACTGCCTCGAAATTCCTAAATTTATCAAAGAACTTCAATATGAATAAACACCTGTAATTGTTCAATCTATGTCAGGATGGAGTCCTTGGAATACTGATTTTATGGAAGACTGCAATGTGATCATCATGAACTTTGCATTACATTACAATCCTGATGGTGAACACTTAGGCAGAGAAACAAAGCACACTCTTATGGACGACATGTATGCAGCAATCACATATTTATCAAACTTCACTGCATCAAAAGACAATCGTGTTGCTGTCTGGCGTTCAGCATTGCCCCAAAACTTTGCAACTAGAGATGGTCATTTTCACGGATGGAAAAAGTTAAAGAAAGCGCACACTTGCTCTGCCATTGATAAAGGGGCTCAACAACAGCAGGCTTACAATGAAGTTTATGATGAGGCATTTACCAAGATGTGTCAACATGAACAACAAAGTGATGATACAACAAATGAGTCATGTGATCACTTCAGCCATCGCTGCTCGGTCGACCCATTGGCAGAAGTTGATTACCAAACTATATTCAACTTTTGGCGTGTCAATAATTGCACAGATCGTATTAAAAAGGAAGAGCTAAGGTTGAGCAACTTCAGTGGTAGCAATGAAGGAGGAGGTGGCCGTGTAGCTGGAACAATACATCGTTGGAATGTGTTTGACCTGTTTGACTTCGAATGGTGGCATTCCAAAGACATGGATTGTGAGTTATTGATTTTTGCGAGTGCACTTTTCATATCTCAGTATCTTTTTCATTGTATTTTTCTCCTCGCATTCTACCCAGGCTCCCATTATTGCTACGTGCCACCTCTCTTTGAAGCTGCATTTGACCGTTTGGGGCTTTTGTTATCGCCATTGGTTGCCTCATTTGACAGGCAACACCTAGGAAAGGCACCATTGTAATACTTGATTGATAATAATTCATTCAGCCTTAGTGCCCTAGTGTACCCCACTTGCATCTTTCAGTGATTATTGGCTGGATATCTTTTCACTTTTAAAACCCCCACGAGTGTTAAAAGAGAGAGAAGAGAAAAGAGAGAAGATATACTAACATATGTATATCTACTTTTATCATAGGTGGTTAAACTTTTCTACTTGGAAAATAGATGCTGCTTGAGCAGCCTACCACCGTACCTTCCACTGAACCTATCACTGAATCTTCCACTGCTCAATGGATACATTTTGAGCATAGTCTCATGGCATGTTCTGGGACTAATCTGCCACCCCTGAGCTGTCTGAACTATTTACTATATGGCCAGAAAGAATGTCGCAGAGGTTCAGCACAGGAACATGAGCATGAGAATATCTATCATATGGATTTTTAAATGTTTAAAATTCTCTCAGAGTCAAAAGAACAATTGAAGCGGACGTGTAGCACTTGAAATAGAAGTATTCTTAAATCAAAAGCTTGTTAGCCACCTCCATCAAATCACTCTATCTTATTTTTTTGCTGCTTGACCTGTGACCTGTGATATTGGGATGGGCGTGTGCTTGAAATATCTGTATTGGAATAAACCTCCTTGCATCCTGTAGCTCAGGGGCCAGAAGAACCCGATACTTAGATGGGTAAATAGATAATTTTTAGGATATTTGCATATGTAGGACGGACTAAGGCCTACCTCCTTGTGACTATTGTGAGCACTACAATTGGAGTTCTCTGAGAAAAAAAACTGAAAACACAATTTCATTTGTGAGGTTCAATCCAATATTGCAATCAAACTCAATAGGAGGATATGATTTTGAGAAAGTTTGATTTAGATACTTGATTAATTCTCAAAATGCTCAGTGTATAAGCTCCACTTCAGAAACTGGCAAAACACTCAGTAAGGGCAGGGGCTATTGGGAATCCACCACAGGTGCTCTCTACAGCACTCATCAAATGAGCCATACATCTCTTCATAATCCACTGCGCGGCCATTACATGAGGGGTCGGTACCTACCACGCACTCTTTTACACACTTTGGATCCTCTCCAGAAGTATAGTACTCAACATACCATTTATTAGAAAGAGGTTCTGGCAATGAACATGGGACCGGGGTAGTCAGATCACCCATACATGATGCAAAAGCATCAGGAAAACTTTCAAAACAGCATTCTGCTTGGGTCTTATCCTCCCAAGATCGTGCAAAGGGAATCAAGGCACCACTTGGTAGTGCGTTTTCGTCAACACAGGTATTGCTTGTGACTGCAAAAAATAAATGAATATTGAGGTCAGAAACTTGAATGGAATTCCATCATGAACTAATGCAAGTTGATTGCCGGCTCATACTTACAATTTGGATAATAACCTCTTTCGCGTTGTGGAGTAAGGTAGCTTTCCCAATATGTCTCAGAACAGTCACCTTGATTGGCGGAAGATAGACAGAGGTCTTCTTCCCACCAGAGATGATTGTCACAACATTCGGCTAGCGTGCTGTAGAGCTCTTTATCATATGTTGCCCGCCCATTGCAAGGGGCAAATCCTTCACACTCCTGTACGCACTTGGTTTCTCCATTGGAATAGTATTGAATATACCACTGGTTGGACAGAGCAGGTGGTGGGTCACATGGGACAACATCTCTAGTTCCATATTCGCTCCTGACACCACCAGGGTTGCCCATGCATTTTTTGAAAGATTCAGCGGAAGGAAAATTGAGGTAGCAGCATTCAGCTTGACTTTTATGCTTCCATGTGTCTGAAAAAGGAGAATTTGGATTATAGCTTTTCACACACATCCCTGAATTAACTGTGAAACATTGAAGGTTAGAAAATGAAAGAATGATACAACATTCAATCCCAAAGAAGGCAATTTGGTACTTACGATTGGGAGAATAGCCCAATTCAGGTTCAGTCAAAAAGTACGAGTCCCAGTAGTCATCATCACATGACGCCCGGCCATTATCATCATAAGCAGCACAATCTTGAGTCCACCAAGTATGATGCTCACAGCATTTACCAAACGTGTCATATAACTCTTTAAAACTGCTTGGTCTTCCGTTGCACGGGTGCTCGCCTACGCAATCCTGAATCATGTACAAATGAGGATTGGAAACTAATTAGTGGCATACTCTCAATTTCTATTTTCAAAGCAGAAGAAAATTGAACTCACCTGTACACACTCAAAATTTCCATCGACGTAGTACTCAACATACCATTTGCCGCTGGTAGGGGGTAGTGAATCTCTGCATGGGCCAAGGGGGACTAAGTCTCCATTGGCGCTGTAAGAGTCACCCATGCATTCCCTCCAAACCCATTGAAAATTGGCCCAACAACAATCAGCAAGTGACTTGTGCTTCCAGGCGGAAGGGGATATGTCCATGTAATTTTCAGCCTCGGAATCCTTTACACAATAAACATCATCTTGGTTAACTGTTGTAGAAACACAGAATTGTGCAATTGTGTAAGTATTTGAAATGTTTTGAATTGGTGTCACAGAGAGCATGAGGCGTAACATTTGTACTTACAAACAGGGTAGTATCCAACTTCAGATGCCAACATAAAATCTGAATCGTATCCTTCATCATAGATGGAAAAGATGCTGTCACTTGAGCAAGGATCTGGTGCATCTGCAGGATTCAAGCATGCTGAAAGATTCCAATCATAATAATGATTACAGCACTCCTCAACTGCAATCAGGGAGGGAAAATAAGACGGTAAATAAAGAGTTTCTAATGCAACGGAAACGAAAAGAGACAATTGGAACTTACGTGTATCAAAAAGATAGTCAGGATATATTTTGAACTGATGAGGCTCCCGGCCATCATTCTTACAGCCTCCTGGACCATCTAGATCTGGATAAAACTTGGGAGGCCCTAATGACTTCCTCCGGCACCCCTGCATGTCCCATTTGAAATGAGCACTGCAGCAGTCTTCTGCATTGTCGAATAAATAAAACTTGGAGTTCGAGTGCATGTATGGCTCCTCACCCCCATCTTTAAGACATCCTTGGCCATCTGACGAAAAATCGGGATACCAAAGCTTGTAATAGGTAAGTGAAGGTCTCGACGATACACTTGGCTGAATAGAAGGAGATTGACTTGGCAACGATGATGGTGCCGCCGAGGTACTAGGTTGCAATGATGGTTGACTTGAAGGTTTTGTTGAGCTGGATGGTGATTCACTTGGCAGAGACGATGGTTGTTGAGAAATGGAAGGATTTTCAGAGGGTTGAGCACTTGGCATTCCAGATATCGAAGGGTTCATAGAAGGTTGGAAACTTGGCTGCGATGACGGCTGCGATGATGGAGCATCAGTTGAGGTAGGGCTCAATGAGGGTTGGCTGCTCGGAGAAGAACTGATTGATGGTGACTCAGAAGGCATTGATGATGGTGCATCTGTTGCAGTGGGTGATTCACTTGGAACTGAGCTGGGGTGAGATGAAGGTTGGGACGAAGGACGGCCTGAAGCAGATGGAGTTTCACTTGGCTGTGATGTTGGCCAGATGGAGACAGAAGGATTCTCTGATGGCTGACTGCTTGGCATACCAGATGCAGATGGGTTCATGGATGGTTGGGTACTTGTCTGTGAGGATGGCTGGGAGGTTGGCCAATCAGACACGGAAGGATTCTCAGATGGTTGGCTGCTGGGAGATGTGCTGATTGAGGGAGACTCAGAAGGGTTTGAGGATGGTTCACCAGAAACACTTGGCATCTCACTTGGGATTGAGCTTGGTTGGGATGATGGCCCTGACGATGGATGCTCCGATGGCAGACTTGATGGTTCCTCAGATGGTGCACTGCTTGGTTGGCCACTAGGCATAGCAGACACGGACGGGTTCATAGAAGGCTGCCCGCTAGGCTGAGAGGATGGCTGAGAAGATGGCGCATCTGTTGCAGTGGGTGATTCACTTGGAGCTGTACTTGGCTGCGAAGATGGCATTGAAGATGGTTGCCCTGACACACTTGGGCTTTCACTTGGCTGTGATGTCGGCCAGATGGAGACAGAAGGATTCTCTGATGGCTGACTGCTCGGCATACCAGATGCAGATGGGTTCATGGATGGTTTGATACTTGGCTGTGAGGATGGCTGTGATGTTGGCCAATCAGACACGGAAGGATTCTCAGATGGTTGGCTGCTGGGAGATGTGCTGATTGAGGGAGACTCAGAAGGGTTTGAGGATGGTTCACCAGAAACACTTGGCATCTCACTTGGGATTGAGCTTGGCTGAGAAGATGGCATTGATGAAGGCTGAGTGGACAGGCTAGGGTTTTCGCTAGGCTGTGATGAAGGCATGCCAGAAATAGAGGGTTGCTCTGACGGTATTGACGATGGTTCGCCTGATATGGATGGCGCTTCACTAGGAACCGCACTTGGCTGAGATGATGGTTGAGAGCTCGGCTGTCCTGAGAAGCTTGGGCTTTCACTTGGCTGGGAAGTGGGCCAGTCTGAAACTGAAGGACTCTCAGATGGCTGGCCGCTCGGCATGCTAGACACAGATGGATTCATGGATGGTTGGGTACTAGGCTGCGAGGATGGCTGGGAGGTTGGCCAGTCAGACACGGAAGGATTCTCAGATGGCTGACTACTTGGAGCAGTACTGATGGAAGGAGATTCAGAGGGTATTGACGATGGTTCACCCGATATAGATGGCGCTTCACTAGGAACAGAGCTTGGCTGAGAAGATGGCATTGATGAAGGCTTACCCGACAGACTGGGGGTTTTGCTTGGTTGTGATGATGGCACGCCAGAAAGAGAGGGTAGCTCTGACGGCTGTCCACTTGGCATAGTTGACACAGAGGGGTTCTCTGACGGCTGGGAGCTTGGCTGGGATGAAGGCTGAGATGTTGGCAAGATTGAGATAGATGGGGTTGTTGAAGGCTGACTGCTGGGTATTTGAGAAGCTGATGGTTGAGCTGAATCCTTGATAGTTGGAAGAATCGATGCTGAAGGATTGAATGAAGGTTGCTGGCTGGGTTGAGATGACGGCATCAAGGAAGGGCTCGTTGACAGACTTGGATTCTCGCTTGGCATCGAGGATGGCTCTCCTGAGA
>JALLOX010000555.1:0-10797 GCA_036939695.1 Thalassiosira ordinaria | reverse complement strand
CCGTCAACGGTTCGCGCCAAAACTAGTTACGCTCCTCTTTGGTCGTACGGTCTTAAATTGGTACTTAGGCAACCTTATTCAAAGAATACCTTGGGAGCCTGGACGGGGTGATTATTTGGGGAAGAGGGGGGGAGCTTGTTAAGTTCTCACTGCTGATACAAGTTCCTATGTTCATAAAAAATGAGTAGTACTAATTCCTGACGTTAAAGAAATGATGTTCTACCCCATCTTCTTGAACTGACAAAGTTTGAATTATCAAAATGACGTAGGATCTAGTACACAAATTTCGCTTTCTCTTTTTGATGAAAAAGCGACAAAATTTACTATTCAAATTTGCCTCCGGCCCACACCATTCAATCACCTCCTGTGCGTGTCATACGCGATATTGTATCCCCTGTTTCACATCGTCCATGCCAAATGCCAAAGCAAGTGCCTCTCCAAAACTGGCTGGAATGGTCCTCGCGTTCCACTCGTTCCACAAATCCTGGGCATATTTTTATTGGTTCATATTCATATTGAACTTATCAATACCAAAACTATTCAAGATGATGCAAAGACTGGCCACTGTGATACTCCTCTTCCTCTCTTTGATACAATGTAGCTCTGCAGAATCTGGTCTCCGTGCGTCTACTCCAAACCGGGCGGCATCTCACCAGAGGAGAGAGCTTGCCTTTTCCGACTGGATAGGAACTCTCTTTAACGCAGTTGGCAAACGTCACCATCGCAAGAAAGGTAGCAGCGGTTCCACCAGCTCAAAAGCAAAAGGCAAGAGCGGCAATGACACGGATGGTTCAACAGAAGACGGAGACGAAAGCTACACAGTCAGCAATGTGGAATCGAGTGAAATGGGTTCAGAAGGCGAGTGGGAGTCTGACTATCTCGAAAACGAAAGCGGGCAGTACGTGTCTTCGTCGAATGGAGGGTCAAACGGAGGAAATGTTGGGCTATTTCTTGCACTGGCTTTGGTTGCGGCTGTGGCTGGAGCTGTGATGAGCAAGGTACGGCCTATTTTGTGCAGCTCTTATATTGTACAAATATTATTGTTTGTGTCGCTTACCAAGAAAAACGCTGGTACATTCATTCATTTATATCTATACAGAAGAGGCGCCAACAACATAGTGCTGCCCAACCTCTTCAAAAGAAGAAAAGTAATGAAGGTCCCTTTGTTGAGATTGTCGCAGTGAAAAATCAAGATAGTTACGAAGCGCCGAGCCCATAAGAATGTGTTAAGGAATCACTGAGTGAAGCTCTCCTATCCTTTTGTCGAAGCTCCAAGTTGAGAGTAATTGGATGGACAAAGGTTATGGCATGTGTTGTATTCTCTGGATAACCATCCACAACCCAACAGAAGATAATGGAGAACAAACCACAATCAAAGATATGTACCGCTAAAATGTAAACTATTTAATTGAATCCGCAATGTAATACTCTCTTCTCTCTAAGTTGTTATGGGAGGTCACTTCAAATCTTCAATACCAGCATCTCGCTTTCTATGAACCATTCTTTCACACATCCGACATTTATCAACAAATTAGATAGGTTGTTGATGTTGCAGATGAGATGAGTGTGCAGTTGATGTCATCATTCTACAATGCAAAACGATTGTCCAACCTATGGAACAGTTCTTAAACATCAGTTGATTCTTGACAAAATAGCTTGATTAAGTATGGTTGAGCCTATCTGGCGTACTGTGGCTATAAATACGCAAGAACTACACCTCAAACCATTGCACATCAATCACTTTCATCCTTCAAAACCACGCAATAAATGGCCGAAAGTCAGAGGAACATCAACATCTGATAGGGAGTCCACACTGGCATTCATTCCTCTCAAGGTGTTGACAATATCTATTCTCCGTTGCACATTCTTAATGTAGCTAGGGCATGGATCAGTCCAAACTCCAGTAGTCATACTCCTGAGAAGAATGCCTTGCAAGTTTTTCACTTGACTTTCCTCATACATTTTGGTCTTTTGCAAATCTGTTTTACCTCCTGCCTTGATTTGTTGTTGGCAAGCATTGAGTGCACATTTGTGATGTTGATACTTTTCCATGTTGCTCATGAATGATTGTTGTAATGTTTTGGGGAAGTCTCTGTTGAGACCACCTGATTTCCCTGCATTAATCATGGTTTGTAGTTCCTTATCAATAAGCTGAAGTTCGGCAACAAGATTTGACTTCATCTCATCTTTGCAGATTTTTTCTTGGGATTGCTTTCTGTTTGCAACTTTGGAACACCGTCTGCCAAATTGAATGCTAGATATTGTCTCTGCATGCATCTCTTCGTCTTCCGTGCCTGTTATAATAACAGAGGTGTAGCATCTTCCTCCAAGAGATTGCTTCAACAGCATGGTCAATACAGAGTCACGATACGGAACAAAGGTGTTTCCGTTGGCAAGTGCTGTGATGCACCTTCCGAGCGATGTCAATGAGGTATTGATGTTCCTCGCCTCTGCTGCCTTTAGTTCATTTTCTATCGTGCCTGATTTCATTATTCGTTCAGAACCAGCCAGATCCACTAGCATATACTTTGCAGGTGATACAGATGGAATTGTCAAGGTGATGACGCAATGACTTCTACTGGACCTTTCATTGAGTTTGTGTGATTTTGACGTCCTTGTTGCCTCGACTACACGCATAAAGTCAAGAAGAGACTGGGCATCCGACAAGATTGCTGATTTAGCTCCTCGCATTTCATACCCTTCATTCATGGCATTATCGACCAAAGTTCGAGGTGGGATCCATTTGCCGGATTTATCTCTTTTCACCTCAGTGGTCTCAAGGAATGATCCTCTTCCTGATACTTTTCTACTCCTTCCGAATCCCTCCACACAAATCTTTTGTTTATCTCTTCTCAAATCATAGCAGCTATGAGAATGCAAACGATATGACAAGTTTAGTTTAGTGGCTGCCATGTAGGCTCATATATATTGATTTTCCAATTGACCATTTGTTCTTCTTACCTATCCATGTAAATCTCAACTGCTGTTGCAGATATGCCATGTGATTTAGAGCTGCTTTCTCGCAGCAAATGCAGCACAACTCGAGGAAACAAACCCCAAGAGTTTGGAATGGTCACATTCTTGAATACTTCATCGACATTTTCCGGGGCTAGGGACCCCGAATGGAATGAATTTGGTGGCCCAAAGAGAGTGTGTGTCTTGCCACTCCCAGTTTGCCCATAGACGAACAATGTGCAATTACTTCCATTGAGAAATTCCTCGATTGACTTCGAACAGGTGGTGGAATAACAACTCAATTGACCCTGCTTCTCATCCAAGACATGAGCAAATGATACAAAGGAATCTCTGTCAATCTTGTGCTCATTTTGAGTTGTTGGTTTCAATCGCAAAGATGTACTTATTGCTATTCGGGAGCCGTTATTTTTCGCCATTAAGACAGCAGATGATTGAGTAAAAGGAGAATGTACACCACGAAAAACAACGATGACACGTGTATCCACGAAAACCCATCTTCCTTATTTCTGCGAGGCTCATTGAAGAGGTGCGCGCAACGCCGTCCGATTGAAGAACTCTGCTGATGTATGTAAGTAGCCATTCCAATGTCACAAAAATTGAGTTGTCCTGCCAAATAATTATCTGGCCAAAGATCTGTGGCCAAATTTAGCCGCCTTTTTGGCCAAGATCTGATGGTTATCCCATCATCGCCCTGTCTTGCACAACAATGTTCAAAAATCATCGCGCGACGACATCCAAGTAATAATACAGCTGAAAAATTGCCATGCGACGTAGGTCTGTGACACCCGCCCGACCTTGATTCCAGATTTTGATGTGCAGAATAGATGGGAGCCTTGTCCTTGCTGGGCTCACAAAAAGAAACGAGCACATTATTCTCACCCATTAGCTGTAGCAGCATCGAGCCCACATCATAAACCAAATCAGTCAAACGTCAACATCCAAGCTTCATCAAAATGATGCAACGACTCGCAATTATCTTACTTCTCGCAGTCTCCTCGTCAATATCATGTGGCGCTGCTGACACTGGCCTCCGAGCGCCAGTTCAAAGTTATGGTGCCTCCCAAAAACGACGAGCGCTTAGCTTCTGGAGTTGGGGATTCGGCCATTTGCACCCTCATCACCCAAGCAGCAGCTCTAGCAGTACTAGTGGCAGTTCCAGCTATAGTTCTGGCTCTGATACCAGCTCTAGTTCCGGCTACAGTTCCGGCACTAGTGACGGTGGCTCAGAGGAAATCGATGAGACACAACTTCAATCACAATATTTGGAAAATGTAGAAGGAGGATCCATCTCAAGTGATGGGGCTGGGACACACACAGCTTTCAACGGATGGCTTTTTCTTGGTATGGCTTTGGTGGCAGTTGCAGTTGGAGCTGCTGTTAGAAAGGTGAGAATAGTCTCAGCGTTTTATGTATTTTCTACACTGCATCATATTGACTCATATCAAAACGTTGTCATTTCATAATGTTGCTTGAACAGAGAATGATGCAACAAAAAGATGCTGCTCAACCACTCAATGGCTCTAAAAAGAAGCGCAGAAAAGGCTTGAAGAAGAAGAACCAGGACCCTGGTGCCTTCATTGAAGTCGCCACTGTCAAAAGTGGAAGCTACAACTCACCTCAGGAGGTTTGATTCGACAGAGCCATCATATGATACAAATGATGTCAACAGTGTAAAGTATTAGAGTATATGTGGAGCTCAGACTCTAGACAAGAGGCAGTTTAGTTGAAGTATTCTTATGAAGAGGCTGAAAAGAATGAATGTCATGGGCAGCAGTCTGCTATATAGATCCATGATAATATTATGTGGAATATGTTCAATGCATAGTTCAGCCTTGATATTGATCAGTAACACACATAATTAACAAATTTGAACCATCATTGGAGATTGTAAGACCATACCATGTTTCCTAATAAAGTACTGACCCCGTCAGCGACTTGTCCTGCAAGTAGCTGTTGTTGCAGTCATTGCAGTTTATATCGGTCATGCTTCAATAATATCAAATCTTACACACAGGCGTTCAATTCGGCAACAAGTTCAATCAACTTGAGAAAATGATCGAGACCACTCCCAACGCGACTAGAGATACCAAAGGAAAAACTGTGCTCAACAACCCTACCAAAGGTTCCATAGTCTTTTCCATTGCAAGCAATTTATGTCACAGATATCACCAGCTATTGCATTTTAGATCTATCTTGCATAGAGTATGTCAAATAATGCAATACAATATTGTAGACAGTTTAGATGTGTACTGATTCCGTTCAACTTCTTTTCGTCTTGTGGTACCGTAAAACAAAATATCTTTGATTCAATGGAGTGGGCGAATCAATAATGAAGGTAGACAAAGAAATAATGTGCTGACTATTTGAGGAACAACTGCATTGATTTGCTTCACGGCCAGATCTCATACGAACCAGGAAAATATATTATCAGCTACAATCTATGTAGACTCTCTCGATTGAGTCCAAGGGTCTTGCCGAAAGTCATACTTAGGTACCTACTCTCCTAGAGACCTCTCTCCCACTTTTATTAATTACGTAGGAATTCATTACAAAAACATTTCAAGACCAAGACCAAGGACAAGACCCGCACCAATCATTCTAGCGGGCTATCTAGAGAGATATATAGGGGGCAACAAGTCATTTCCCCCCAAATTACGGGAACATGTGCGCGTTAGATTTCCAACTCAACGGTCGTCAAGGTAGGAACTCGAATGAATTCAAGAAAATTTGAATTTTTGTTTTTTACGTAGATTGTGGTACAAAAACCACGTAGAACAAGAACTCCATTCATTGCTCACATTTTGGCTTCGCCAACACAAGATGTGCGTGCTTTGCTAGAATTTAAAACCCGTGAGTAGGTTGGAGTGGTGCCAATCGAGTGATATTAGAGCTCAAAAATCATTTGGCCCCAGCTAATAAATTCATCAGGTGGTATTCACGACAGAGATAGCATTTTATTGCACCCGTCTGAGGCTCTTAGATGGAACTCAATCAAGAAGGATTCCCATTGTGAAGCAGCCAACTCTAAACAAATCTTACTGTGTCGATAGTGAACAGCAGCAAAATCAATACTACACAGAACAAGCCAAAAACATATTATCACATGATGCAACGATACTTTTTCCTTCTCCTACTCGCCCTCTCCTCAATACAATGCAGCGGCTCGGCAACCTCCGAGGGCAGGAGCCTCAACAGCAGCGGCGGCGGCAGCGGCGGCGGCGGCGGCAGCACGAGCATAACAAGACCAAACTACGCAGCCACACATCAACGACGGAATTTGAGCTGGTCATGGTGGTACTCCCTCCTCAATCATTTGGGCATACATCCACCGTGTACTCCTCACCATCACCATCATCCTCATTGTCATAGCCATAGCAGTAGTAGCAGTGGTGGCGGCGGTGGTAGTAGCTCATCCAGCTATAGCAATGGAGGTAGCAGCGGCGGTAGCAGCGGCAGCAGCAGTGGAGGTAGCAGTGGTGGCAGCTCTAGTTCTACCTCGTACAACAATAGCGGAGGAGGTGGTGGTGGCTGGAACAATGATGGCTGGGACAATGATGGCTGGAGCAACGACGGTCACTCCTACAACTCCAACAACGGAGGCAGCGGAGGTTCCAACAACAACAACAACTGGTCCACAGATGGATGGGACGATGACGGCTACCACTCTTCAAATGACGATGGAGGAGCCGTCCACTGGGCCGATGATGGCTACTCGTATGATGGTAGTAGTGGTTGGGATGACGATGGTAGTGGTTGGAAGGAAAGTAACTTGGAGAATGGTTCGGGGAAACAGGCGGGTACGCCTGCGAGTGTACGGGCCAAGAATGCTGCTCCATTTGTGATTGGTGCGCTTGCTGCGGGGATTATTGGTGCTGCGTTGATTGTTGCTAGGGTGAGTGTCATGTTATTTTCATATGATATGGTTGGAACTGAATACTCTTGGGAAATGTCGTGAACATTTCTTTGGAAAGCAGATATGAGGTTGATTTTTATGTGAACTTTTTTTCATCGCGACATGGACTATCAACTTGTCTCTCACATCATATATCTATCCTGAACAATCACAACATTTTCATACATATCGCAGAAGCGACGTCAAGACGAAGAAAACGCACATCCACTCGAAGGCTCGCTCAAAAAACGAATGAAGCTGTTTTCCGGTGGATTGCGTCGTAAAAAGAAGGCGGGCATGTTGAATGATGGCGTAATGGTTGGCAATGATGATGGTGATAGTGAGGTGAATTTTGCACCGGCTCCTACGTTTGTGGAGATTGCCAATTTGAATTCGAGTGGAAGTCATACTGAGGAGGGCAGTAGTTATATGGCTCCTACGCAAGTTTAGAATATGTGGTGTTCTTTATGGCTCTTCTCTTGTATCAATGCTATGTTTGTTGGCAGGTGCAGAGGAGAGGATGAACACAACTTATATGCTCAATTTGCTATTGCTATCTTTGGTTTCAGTTCTGAGAGAGACATCTTTTGTGGGCTGAGGTCAAAGGTTTTAGCATCGATATATGTATGACTACAGATTGTATATTTGTGGACGACTCAAATGAAATGCCAGTGTTTCAAAGAAGAATGAGATGGAAATGGCAAGGGATGAAAGAATCTCATCTATATAGTATATGTTAGAGACGTGTGAAGTGATAATGTGCACTGGATATGAGTGTGGAAATAGACACCAGCGACTACATACATTGCGTATAGTCCATTTTTATAATGCATAGAGAAGCAATCTCTGGTAATTATGGTCTGTCCACTAAACTGTTAGCATCAGTTTTGCAATCACGGCCCAAAATACACAAAGCACATATTGCCAACATGAAGGCTTCATGGATGAGAAAGTCAACTTTGTACTTATGGCGAATGTATCTTTCTACTACCAAGAGGAATACATGCTAGAGAAACTATTTTGGGAGCGCATTTATCGCACACACAAACCGAGAGGAGTGAGAAGAGGTGCCAATACAGTGCAGCGCACAAATGCCAAAAGCTCCCTTTGATTCATCCTATCCCAATGGGATATCAATTACCCTTATTCACCAAAACCAGTGTGCAAAATATATGAGTCTGTATTACTAAGATTATAGGCAGAAGATACCACAATAAATTGAAGATGACAGAACGAGGCAGTGCAATGCCACAAGGAAATTGGCAGAGGACACCAGAGAAATGAAAAATTTTGAGGGGTGTGCCATATATTACGGATAAATCTTGCTGCCCTCCTGGCTTCACATCCAAATGAAATGCTTTGGTCGTGCTCAGAATATTGCATCAAACCTCAACAAATCATAAAATGATATGTGACTTTTTGATTCTGAACCACCTAGCATCACTTCACTCAAGTCTGTTTTGTTTTATCTGCTGCTGTGACTTGAAAACAAATCATAATGTCTTTCTTCCCCTATAGGTGCAACTAAAACTCAGGTGAAGTGACTTACACAATATCTAGTGGTGTACTGGGTCTATCTAATCTCTGATTACCTACATCATGTGATGTACCTAGTATCACAATGTGATGGGCACCTAAACTTGAATGAAAATCATTCATAGAAAGCTATCTATTTTTGTGCTTGCATCGCGCACACATGAGATTTCTGATTTTGGTGTGGAAGGATCTCTGGTTTGGACCATTGAGTTCTCATTCTTTTGTGGTGCAAATCAAGAGAAGAGGACGGGCAATGCGGATCTGGAACTTGGAATGTGTTGCATCTATGTACAAAATACCTGAAACAGCCATCAAGATCACCATGTTTCTTCACCGTCTCCATAAAATTGTCAAGTGTGAAGTTCCCATTTATCGTCTTTAGCTCCTTGGTTGTAGTTATCACCACTTCTGAGATTGGTATATTCAAGAACAAAACCAATCTACCAGTATGGGTCCAGAATTTCCTAACATAAAGTATTGAGTGCAATACTTTAGAAAATACAACTGGAGTAATAATGGCCCTTTACTCAGTCTTAACTGATCTCAGATTCTTCGAGCAAGTCAGCATAGATCTTCTTATGACTATGACTCTGTTCACTAACATGGCCACAAAGTCTCATCATGTCACTTGCATGAACAGACCTCATTCACCGGCAATCTTGAATTCATTGTGCCATTGTCAGCTAAAGAGGTCAACTAAGAAGTACTAAATGTGGAAAGTCCGTCTTTGTTCTCAGGAATCTCCATCCATGTTGAAACTAATTGACACCAGGTCCTCTATTTCCTTTGCTGGGCACTTGCTCAAGAGCTTGTCAAAGCCCAGGTCCAACACTGAAGCAGAGAGATGAGTCCTCTCCCTAGCGCACAGGAGATGGGCCATGCAAAAAGAATTGATCAAGAAGAGATGGCAGTTTCCATATGAACAATTGAAGATGGTAAATTCAACTTTACATACTGTGAGACATCTAGCAGGAGACATGCCTCTTTAATATTATTCACTTTGTTCCTCTTAAGAACTTATTCATCTCCAGCACCTCATTTGCAACAGCCTTTGCAGAAAGAGATTTTCTAAGATCTTGTCAGACAGGATCACAAAGAACTATGTTTCCAATAACCGGGTAATTCCTGGTAATAACTGGGTTATTACCGCGATTGCCGTGCTTTGGGTCTGTTTAGACCAGTCAGACGGTAATTTGCGTGACTCGGTGATGACCAATAACCGCGTTGCACGGACAATTTATTACCATATGTAAGGCAATAGTACTGGGGTACACGATGACCCGGTCAAATTACCACTTCAGTCCCGAGTCAGTAGGTAAAGCATATCACAGTTAGTTAGACACAATAACCAGGTAATTACCCAAAATTTTCTAACCGGCTGACCCGACCTGGGATCTAGTGGTTATATCCGACCCGACCGGGGGCCATCGGTTATCTGACCCGGTTATTGGAAACATAGACAAGGAACCAAATGAATATCTACTTTGGGCATAATATTATCAGCAACTGGAACTGCAATCATAATTGCAGCATTGTCAGCTGGAAGTGATACAATACATATGCGACCAAACTCCTTATTGATCCTCATGCACTCATTACTCATTATATGCAACCTTTGCATCAGTAACCATCACATGCATCTATTTTCTGCAATGAGTCCATGCCCTCTTATACCATAGTCAGATAGCCCATGAGAAGGATTCAATGCCTAGATGGAGAATCTGGTTGTACCACCCAGAAGACCCCATAAGAAACTGGTGTTTTAAATAGCAGGATGTCCTTTTGCATTGCAATTCTTGATGCAGAGTCATGGCCAGTGGACCTTGACATTTGTCTGACAGCAAGTACACTGATGTGTTTGTTAAATAATTGTAAACAGGCAAGAGAAAAGAGCTGCTTCTGGCTCTTGCGCCAGGCATACACATTCTCAAAAACTATCCATATGAGTCTTGTCCAGAGAGGCTTTGTATAAATGATGTGAAGAGGCAGATTTGTGCATAAGGTGTACACATAGTGCCATCTCTTTCATAGCCTCTGCAAAAAATCTCCATCCAAACAACCAGTAAAACCTGCTTAATTCATGCTTAACTAAAATTTAACAACAATGCAGAAACAAGACACTAAAGAGTCTAATTTGGTACAGTATTTTGAAAAGCTTCAGAGTTAAGTCAAGTGGATATGTAGTTAAACTCTTAAGCAGCTTCCAACCAGGGGCCAAGATAAGCAAGATGTGTGTTCATCAAGCAACACTTGGTTATTAATCCTCACATATGGTCACGACTGTAAGGAAGCAATAAGCTGGAATTGAATTTGTCCTTTGCATCTCATTTCCACTGCTCACTGCTCACTCACATCTCATTTTTGGCATTTTTGAGTGCTTCCACCCAAATCTG
>JALLOX010000554.1:0-10798 GCA_036939695.1 Thalassiosira ordinaria | reverse complement strand
GAAGATCTGAGAACATGCCACCTTTCTCAAACCACACGAAACCAATGGCACCCTTTGTTTTCATTTGAATTTTTTGACACTTCCCCCCGTTTGATCCCCAAACGTAATAATAGGTTAGTGACTTAGGTGTGGCTGGCACCAGGAGAGCTGGCACTACATTGTTGGTTATCCTCAGTCCAAAAAAGGTGTGAAATTTTCAGATCTGAGAACATGCCACCTTTCTCAAACCACACGAAACCAATGACACCATGCATAGTCTAAAGGCTTGCTAAAGGTAAATGCAATCCTGTTCGTTAGATTTATGTGTGAATGTTATTAAGAGCTGGCTTGTGCCAAACAGCATAGCATGTTTAGCTTTAGTTGCATTGGCCTGGTAGCTGGGGCTGGCTACACGTATCACCTCAAACCAGTTTGAACCTCCTCGTCACTCGCACAGCTTAAAAAGTAGAAAGCTTGGGCACCACACTGCATTTCCATTCAAAATAGCACAGCTAAGCGCATCTTCATTTTGTTCCAGTGCCATTTCAGTCAATCGCTGAACAGAATGGGTGACTATACCCCTAGACCACTGCACATGGAGACTGCCGGAGGCCTGTTTGAGCGGCAGAGCAATGATGTTGTGTTGGCGATGGAAGATGTTACATACCAATCAGCCATTCAAAAAGCCCTTGCCTTAATCAACAAAACTTCAGCTGGGAACATTGGTCCTGATCATTGCTTCCAAGCAGCGGCAATAGCAATGAGAGAGCTCAAAAAGAATGGTGGCAGGCTGATCAAAGCTGACTCCGACACTAAAGGACTGTTCTTCCAGCCAGACGAGGATAGTGTGCTGAAAAGTAAGTTGTCCATAATAATTTCATTGTGATTAATGCAAATACTAACAATTTTGCACCCTTTTTATACTCATACGCAGTCATGGCGGTTGATCTTGCAAATATGTCACGCTCCAAGCGTCTGAAGAATGCACTGAGTGGCACAGAAGAATGTGTCCCAAAAGAATCTGATGTTGTTGTTAGCCTGCATGACCTGAAATATAAAGACAAGATGTTTGATCTCTTCAGAAAGTTGGGACACGATAGGATTCCAATGAACGAAACAACGGAGATTGCCGAGAAGATAGTTCAAGAGTTCAAGAATGAAGCCGCAAATGGATTGTTAGAGACAAGATTCTTTAAGCAACATCAATACACGAAGGAATATTACTTGGTGGATGAAAACGAGGCATTGTCAAGTAAGTTGACTGCATAATAAGTGTGGGGGTTTTATGGTTGCAGTTCATTCACACATTCCTTTTGTCTCTGCTCTATAACAGAGATTCAAAGTGATATTACAAGGAGATGGAAAAATTCGCATCGTTGGTTATCCAATGGCAGTCCGCAAGGTTCTCACTGGGAGGTAAACACACAGGCATTTGCAATGCAACTTTTGAACGGAGCAAGATCAGACCTAACAAGATTGATCAAGCAGAAGAATCACCATAATCTCTTCTACAATGACAAGATGGATCATGATAGTCATCGAGTAATCAGGTTTGTTCGCAACTTAAACTTTAATGCCAAAGGTCTAGATCGAGTTGCACGGCTGGCCATCATTGGTCAGCATTGTGCAAAATTACTCTTGGAATCCAAACAGAGCTGTGTCATTGAATTTAGAAAGGAGGAAAAAAGTAGCCCCACTCCCATATACATTACATACACGGATGGTGATCTAAAGGGTGCAAAAGAAGGAATCAACAAGTTCACAGGAGTGAGTGTCCAAGATCCAAATTGGTATCTCTTTATCTTTCAATTATAATGAAGAGCCAACAAATCAATTTCAATTTCAATGGTAGTATCCCGCACTAGCTCAATATATGTACAGAGAAGGTTTGTATGAAAGTGAAGTTGTGAAGACAGAAGACGGAGTTGAATTGCTGAAGGCTATAGGGATTCACAAACATCCATTCAATGTCTTCAGTGAAGAGATGGGCAGATCTAGATCTACAGATGCAGGAGAAATGAAGGACATAAAAGAGATGTGAGTAGATTCTACTTGAGCATCAAGTTTATTAGATGAACATATCTCTCATATAATGCTTCCAAACCAGGTCAAAAGTGCAAAACACCAGTAAGAAGGTGAATAACAAGCATGGGACTGCAGCTGGTAAGTGTGCTCCCCTGTCTTTAGTGAAATCAAATTCCCGACCCTGTCCTCTCACAAAGTCTACTCTAGAAGCACGGAAGAAGCCATTTAATCTTGAAGCTGCAAAGCATTCAAAGATGCAAGATAAAAGGTAATACTAGCACGATTTTTACTGCCCGTTAAATCTACAGGCTTCTATCAAGCTTATGTTCTAAAACTTTATCCTTCAATAATACATAGGTCCCAAGCTGGCAAAGATGGCAATGGTGCACGTCCGAAGAAAAAGCCGAGGCGCAAAAAGTCAGGATACCCGCGGAAAAGGTCTGGATGGAATGTATTTCTCACTGATCTAAAAAAATCTGGCTCGGCCCCTTTTGTTGAGTTCTCTCGGTTTGACAGTACTGCATGGAAGGCATTGTCCGAGGAAGAGAGGATGGAGTACCAGCACAAGGCAGATGGGCTCAATTGGCTTGATGAAGAAAATAGCACTGCTAAAATTCATGGAGATCTTGGAAAGCAAGATTTTCGTTATGCCGATAACCAAGATTCTCTAGATGGTGTCTGTCACAAGAAAAAGGCCATAGTTGCAAAGGCCGAGGTACAACACTCTCAGAAAGATGAAAAGGAGTGGCAAATTGGTCAAGATGCCAAGACGACGCAGGGAAAGGACTCATCTCAATCTAACGAAGAACAGAATGGCATGAGAGGAGAGAGTAGCATCAAGGATGTGACGGCAGTAGACGAAGATGCTCAACCTTGTCAAGCGGTGAAGTACCCCGAAGTTCAGGCTGAGCAGGGAACACATGGAAATGTGAGAGATGAAGTCCAACAAGAGTCAATGGCGACACATATGGAGACCCAAACTTTAGATGATGCCAATCATGATCAACCAGTGGAGGCAATTGAAAATTCTCAAAGTGATCAAGCTTCAATTCCTCAGGACACTAACTCAAAACCCATCAAGCAGGAAGATAAGGATGACGATTATGTTGAGATTGTCGAACCAGCGAAGTCCTATTTTTTTCAAGTCATCATCTCGAATTGCGCAGATGACACCACCACCATGGTTGAAGTGCCTCGTAGTGATCGAGATCTTACATTTGAAGATCTTCGCCGGGTAATTGAGAACCAGATATTGGATGAACTCCCATTTGCATCATTTCGTTTCTCATTGAAAGGTGGTAATGGTAGTAAAGTTCTTGTCCGCCTAAAACAAGAGAAGATGTGGTGTATTAGTAACAGCAACTTTGGTCTCATGACTCAAGGTGATGGTAGCTGGTTTAATCCATACCGTGTGTATCTCCAGGAGGCAAACTGATGAGAAAAGTAGCAGGGCCTCTCATAGCGTGGAGATGACGGTTTGTTAGTAGTTTTGTTGTGGTAAAGGTCAGAGGTTCTCTGGCAAATGTGCCGTTATTTGCATGGTACAAAAAATTTGTTCCTAGGTTATATTTGTCAATAAATTAAGACTAATTCTGTGTCACTCTTCTGACTCATATTCATATGGTGGATCTATTCATTTCTTGAACAGACTCATTAGTGTTATCAAGAGGATGGTCCATGTTAAAAGGGAGTTATCCACTGATTTGTCTTGTCTTAACGTCCAGTAGACCTTAAATTGTACTCGACATGAAATTCATTTTGTTGCCCGTCTCAGACGGTCTATCTAAAATGAGAGCTTTCAGACAATATTGGCAGTATGCAGTGTATCAAATAGTCCCTGGAAAGTTTTGTGGACAATGAGTGGTCAACTTTAACAGTGTGAGGTGTAAAAGAGTAGTCATGGAAATGGTAAGGAGACGTCCCTCAGAGCAGATAAGTTTTCTATTGGGAGGTCTAGTAAGCAAGGTGAGTATGGTTAATGAAAAGAAGCCAATGTTATGTGCCAGCACGTATCTCTGTCACTGCTATCCAAACACCAAATATGAGCTCGCCAAGCAGCAATTTTCTCAAGTGGGACACGTTTACATACAGATACAACACCACCTTCATTCCGAGCTCAGTGTGAATTGCGACTGCGACATGCTCGACGCATTGGCAGCCTACCTCTCTGAGCCTCGAAGATTCTGTTGTATAGATAATATATGACCTGGAGTTTTTATCTTTCTACTCTATCATCACTGCCGTTGTTGTGAAGGGCTTGCTCTCAACTTCTCATTATTGTCAACCTCTCCATCTTCATTCTCCTGATGTAGCTTTTGGTCAATAGGGTCGATGGTAAATTCTGGCTCTATCTCGCCATTCAATTTGACGCCATTCAACCCCTTCGGTATTGATTCCTGTAAATCTGAACTTTCAGTGCCCACTCCCAAAAGCTCATGATCTATAAAGGAATCAGGAACATTTCCTCCCAACTCCATCACATGATTGTGCGATAGTCCCACATCTATGTACTTTTCGGCCTGTAGCCGTAACCGACCCCTTTCTTCGGCAGTCAGATCCCGTAGTTTCCTTGCCGGATTTCCTCCCCAAATCTCCCCTGCTTTTACCACAGCTCCTCGTTCTACAACAGCTCCTGCGGCCACAAAGGATTGGCTTTCTACTACGCTACCGGGCTTTAGAACTGCTCCCATACCAATCAGTGATTCATCTCCCACAGTCGCAGAGTGGATATGTGCGCTATGACCAACCGTAACATATTCTCCAATGGTTGTATGTCCTTCGTAGGCTGTTACCATGCACCCATCTTGAATGTTGGTGCCCTCTCCAATATAAATCCCACCTCCATTTTTGCCCCCAATGGTTGGATGGTCAACTCCACTTCCAGCATCTAGCCTTCCTGCATCCAGTTTTCGTTCGTATCTTCCAACAGGCAAGCTCTTCCACCGCTCTTCTTCTTCTTTAGTATGAATGGTATTTATGGCATGCGCTGCCACGTCTGCTTTGAGGATTGCTTTGTAGAATATTGACGTGTGAGGGGCTAGTTGTACATTGCCAATTAGGGTAGCGCAAGGTGCCAAGAATGCAATACTTTGTTCTTGAGCATTGCCACTCCCAATTTGTTCTGTCCTTAGGGTATTCCCAGCGGTCAAACCAGGAACCGATGGCTCTCCTCTCCGCAACAGACCCATGACGCCTCGATGACGGCTTAAGTGATCATTAAACCAGTAGGGGTCGTCTGGGCCCAGTCGTCGACCCTGATGCGCGTGAACGATGCCCCAGATGCCGGCACGGTCGAGCGCTTGGCCAGTTTCACGGAGGGCCCGAGAGAGGACGTGTCGGGCTACGGCGAAGAGGGATGGTGCAGGCATATTTCCAGAGACAGATGACAGCTGCTATTGCTGTAGCCATAAGCATCGTAGGGGGCAAAAGTATCTGCCAATGAAAATGGAGGAGAGAGGAAATCTACGGAAATGGGAAATGGAGACAATAAAGTGGATGGTCCTGCAAATTAGCGAAGATTTCACATGGATCTTATGTAGAAGCATACTACGGATCATCGCTACTTGAACACACCCAGCCAAGCTTTGCCTTATGTCTGCCTAATGTTGATGTTTGCTCAAATTCGAAATAAAATCAGCTCAGAGCTTCAGGGCAGGTCTGGGCCAGGTCCAATCCACTTTCGACTTACTTCCTGGACGATCAACTCTCCTCCTGCCATTCCATCGACAACTGTGGAGAATCTGCTTTGTTCTGTTCTCTCTCCCATCCGCTCCTCGCTCGCCTCGCCGACCTGATCTAGCGCCATATCAATCACTGCGGGCAGTACCATCATCAATCATCAACATTCAACGTAGCTGATAACCTGCTCTATCAAGCATGTCAAGTTTGGAACAAAAGCTGAACCAACTCGAGGAGGCAACAAATGCATCCCAAACCACATTATCCGAGAAAGAAACCAAACTACAATCTGCATCAGATGCATTGGACAAGGCAAAAACAAAACTGAAGGCTCTTAGACCGGAAGCACAACAAACACTGCAGGTCAATGACACAGAATTGCCAGAGTTGATTAGCGCAAAGATGTTAGCTCAAGAGGAATATGATGAGGCAAAGAAGAGGTATGAAACTAATCAGAAATATCTGCTTGTATTTAGGGAGAAAGTATCCAGAGAAAAGTGATGAGCACACGAGCACACTTGATATCTTGAGACTTTGGTGCATCAGTTCAGCATTTTTATTGCCCATGTATCTGCAGGATGGGAAAATTAATATTCATAATTAATGGGGAGCAATTTATTCCAAGTAGCTGTCTTGCCTCAGCCATTTTTTGATACTCCTCATTCATTACAACTATCTTCCTTCTGCTCATACGAATATTCCTGGTACAGGGCAAGCTTACTTACTGATACCTAGTACATGTTGTTTGAGTATCAAAGCCTATGTCCAAAGGAATGATTCACATGCAAGCGTAGTGATTTTTGAGCACTTGACTTAAAACAAACAATATTGATTAAGTGGTATATTGTATGTTACACTTCAAGCATCTCCTAATCTTACACAGTTACTCAATTGAACAATTGAAGATTGTGGCGTGACAGAAGCAGAGATACGGGATGTTAACACCAGTTGGATTAAGCCGAAAAATAGTGGGCAGTTTGCTGGTTCTGAGTCTAAGGACAGATCCGCCTCGGGTCACGAGGGAACATACTACTCTTCCGAATATTGGGCAAGCCCAAATAAAGCATCACCACACGCTCAAGCCCAATCCCTCCTCCGCCATGCGGAAGTGCTCCGTTTCGGAATGAATCGACGTAGGATGCAATGGTAGAGACATCGATACCCCAAGCCTTAGCACGTTCCTCGATGAGTTCTGGTTCATGGACACGCTGGGCACCTGATAAAATCTCTTGGCCGCGGATGAAGATATCATAACTGTTTGATAAATTGGGATCCTGCATTTGTCGTACAAAATGGAATTGAGTATGTCCGCCTATCTAGTGCCATGGTCAAATAATGCTGTACAACAGTATGAAAAATAGCAACTCACATTTGGGTCAGGCATGGTGTAGAAAGGCCGCACAGCCAAGGGATACTTGTCCATAATAAAGAAGTCAGTGTTGTACTTTTCTTTGACAATGTCACCAAGTTTCTTCTCATTTTCAGTGCTCAAGTCCTCCAAGTCACCCTGCTCCACCCCTGCTTCCCTAAGCAACTTGGCACCAGTTGCATAATCAATCTTAAGAGTCTTCTTCAAGTATAATAGGTCATCAAAGCCATGTTGTTCTCGGATCCTCTCAATCTCTGGCGCACATTTCTCCTTAAGCCCATCAAAGATGTGCACAAACATGTCTCCAATCACATCCAACACCTCATCGTAATGCTCACTAATGGCCATTTCCAAATCCAAGCCAGTGAACTCACACAAGTGCCTTCGGGTATTTGAGTTCTCCGCACGGAATACAGGGCCAATCTCAAACACACGCTCGAATCCACCACACGCCGCCGCCATCTGCTTATGCAGTTGGGGACTCATGCTCAAACAGGCCGGTTTGCCAAAGTAATCAAGGGTGAAGACATCGGCGCCGCCCTCACTGGCCCCAGACAGCAACTTTGGAGTATGAATCTCAATGAAATTCTGAGACAGGAGATACTCCCGAAACAATGTGCATACCATGGATTGGATTCGAAAGATGGATTGGTTGGCAGGAGTACGTAAATCGATCCAACGATGGTCAAGTCTCGTCTCCTGTCCAACTCTACCTCCTTCAGAAGCAGAGTTGGCCTCGTGATCGTAGGCTCCCACGTCAGTCTCCTTAACAGTGTCGGGTCGACACGCATCCTCCATCTGAAAGGGCATAGCAGCCGTGGCCTTATGGACGCAGTGGAACTTGGACACCTGAATCTCCACAGCAGATTGAGTTGCCCCCTCAACGGGATTTTCAGGCACAGTCAAGGTTCCATAAACATCAACGATGGACTCCACAGGCAATCCAGTCATGTATTTGATCATGGCCGAGGGGATCTCTGCCTTCTCAAACGCCACACATTGCACGGTATACAAGGACGAGCGTAGGAGGACAAATGCCCCCTTTCCTACCCCCCTCGACGTATGCAAAAATCCACGCACAAGCACCTCCTTCCCCTCCAAATCCTTGGTCAAATCTCCAATCTTAGTCCATCGCCCCACTCCTTCAGGGGATTTGGACTTTGATTGGATCATGGGAGCATCACCAAATACACCACTCCAATCCTCATTGGCAGCTTCCTTGAGCTTTTCAAGCTTTTCCCGCTCCCTCCGTTCACGTTCCTCGCGTTGCTTACGCTTCTTCTCCTCCTTCAGCCTCTTCTCTTCCGCCTTCTTGGCACGCTTTGCAGCATTTTTATCAGAGGCCTCCTGGGTACTTTCACCCTTTGTTTTTTTCGACTCTTGCGTCTTGCCCGGGGCGTGGTAGTCCTTTCCGGTCTTTTCCTTGTATTGGATTTTTAGGCCGAGCATTTGTTGCAGGAGAGGATCCCATTCCTCCTTGGGTTGTTTAGCTTTTTTGGCTTCGGCGATGGAGGTGCCGAGGGAGGCGATTTGGTTTGTGAGTTCGACGATGGCTGGGTCGACGGCCTCTTCTGCTGCCGGCGGTGCCGCTGCTGCTTCTGCGCTCATGGTTGGTGTTCTTTCTGACAAAGGGTCTCTATCTCTATCCAATCAGGAGAGGTGGCTGGTTTTGTATTGAATATTGAATACTGAATGATGGCAGATGATGGCAATGACAATGCTACGCCGCCACGACCTTTATTAGTATTTTGTTGTTGTTCTGCTCCAGAGTCGTACAGCGTGATTTACACCCAAAAGGCATTAGAACCATAATTTTTGTGACTTTTAGAAGGATAGCTAATAACCCCCCCCAATAATATAGTAATGATAGTTTGAAAAATAACTTTAGCACCCATCACAAATAGAGTCCAACTTGATACACCCTGAGGGGAATTTGACAGTGTAGAGAGTGCAGGACTAAGTAGTGCATGCACGCATGTCTTGTGGGCTCATTCACCATTGAGCTCCACGTGGAGATATACTGGATGAAGAACAGACGCAATCAAAAGATTCGAGGATGTGGCGATGACGTGGCGATGATGTGTCGCCCAAAAAGTGGCGGGAGAGGCTTGATTGGCTTGGGTTGTTTTTGTTTGTTGGGTTGTTGTTGCTTGTTGCACCTTCTTGCTCCCTCTTGCTTGGTGCGTGTTGCTCGCACAATACCTACGCACCGCCTATGCTTTGACTCCACACCTCTCACTCTCACTTTTTGGGAAAGTGGATGTCATTGTTCTTTTGAAGAGGAGGAGAGACCTATTGTTTGAGCGAAACGATAATCGAAAGAGGCAAGATGGAAGCATACAACAGTTTAATGGACAAGATCGGTGATGCCATCATCGAATGGTCCGATCCCACCGGAGTCTTCCGCGGCGACCGAGAGGGTTGGTGGCTTTGCGACTTTCGCTCCGCCATTACTATCGCGATTGCCTACGTGACTTTCGTCCTCGTTGGTTCTCAGGTGATGAACTTCCTCCCGGCTATGGACCCCTACCCCATCAAATTTTTGTACAACGTTTCCCAGATCTTCCTCTGCGCTTACATGACCATCGAGGCGGGTTTCTTGGCGTACCGCAATGGATACACTGCGCTTCCATGCAATGATTTCAATGTGAAGGATCCTCCCCTTGGCAACCTTTTGTGGCTCTTTTACATCTCCAAGGTGTGGGACTTTTGGGACACAATCTTCATCGTTTTGGGCAAAAAGTGGCGTCAACTTTCCTTCCTACATGTCTACCACCACACTACCATCTTCCTCTTCTACTGGCTCAATGCGAACATTATGTATGATGGAGATATCTACCTGACCATTCTTCTCAACGGATTCATCCACACGGTCATGTATACTTACTACTTCATTTGCATGCATACCAAGGATCCCAAGACTGGCAAGTCACTGCCAATCTGGTGGAAGTCAAGCTTGACTTCGTTCCAGTTGATCCAATTCACCTTGATGATGAGCCAGGCATCGTATCTTGTCTTCCATGGATGCGATAAGCTTTCACTTCGTATCACTAAGGTTTACTTTGGGTACATCTTGACCCTCTTCGTTCTCTTTGCTCAGTTCTTTGTAAATTCGTACATCAAGCCCAAGAAGAAGAAGACAGCATAAGATGACACGGAGCAACGTAAAATGTTTAGAAATGGGGTGGGGTACAAAAGAAACCTAGGTATAAGGCATAAGAAGACACGGAGCATCGTGAAATGTTTAGATGGGGTGTGGTACAAAAGAAACCTAGAGGTAAAAGGCGAATGATTGCAGTCTCACTAATCGGTCTGGACAGCTACATCAGCATTCAGTTGGTTTTGTGTAGTAGATGTCTGGCTTCATGATGATGGGGGTTGCATTTAATACTAATGATTTGCTTGCTATATTCTACATTTTGTGGGAGTTTCTTTGGCAACATATACTAATGTGGTGTCTGCAGCTGGGGATCCAGTGCGATTTAATATGAAGATAGAAAGATTTGTCAAGACTTGATAAGGTCAGATAATATTCCCATGCACAGACTTTAGGGTCTGCTGAGCTTGTGTTGGTGCCATATGAATATTGCGATGTAATATCATAAAGATGTGAACAGTTGTCATCTTCGCCCTGTCTTGAATGGTATGGATGTTCCCACTCTCCTACCTCCTTTGCGTTCTTACCACTAGATTTTCTCCTATTCAGCAACCTCCCTCGCCGGGCATCTCCTTCCGCTGCTGCATTGA
>JALLOX010000553.1:0-15830 GCA_036939695.1 Thalassiosira ordinaria | reverse complement strand
TGCTGTGAGATTCCTCTCGATGGACAGGTATTGAAGGATTCAAAACAATTGCCATCATTGGAGGAAGAAGTTACCTTCCCCCCTCGTATTGCCCCTACGAGTTTGAGCGATGGCACTCCCTGCTATACATTGTCACTGCCAAGCCACACTAGTGACACAACATGTTGTGTGTCGTCTAACAAGGAGGAGCTACCGTCCAACACACTTCTTCTACCCGCAACACCCACTCCAGCCCTCCTTCCCCACTGGAACACACTAAGCCTCTCCCCCTCTGAATCTTCCTCATCCATACTGCCTTTACTCCTACTCCAACTCACTGCTTTGGAAGCCTATATAGGGACTAACAATGGGGGATCGAATGCTGCCGAAACATTGTATTGTATGATGTGGTGTCATGATGGGATTTTGGTGGATATGGCAGAACGGTTGGGGGTTGGTTTGAATAATAATGAAGATGATGGAGCTGATTGTATTGCAGAAAGGGTCAGCAAATCCATAAAGAGGTTGGAAGAACAGTTGGAACAAAATGGAACCCCCCAGCATGAGAATGATCACGATGCACAGGAACTCAACGTGGCACAGTGGGTACTATTTGCATCGTCTCTGGGAGTGGTGAGAATAGCTGAAACGGTCCGATGGGTGGTGGTCAATGCCGATTTTTACGAGGAGGAAGATTTTGGTGTTGCTTTGCATGGGGGCAAGGCCACTGCACAAGAGGAGGTGGAGAGGAATGAGGAGGGGAAACCGACAACTAGTAGCTCAGCTGGAGATAGACACACAAAGAAAAAGGGGGGATCATCCATGAGATTCTGCCCCACACTTCAGGGGAGCAGCTATATCGAAGTTGTGTGGGATACTGCTCTGTCTCACCTCCGCAGGTATCGCTCCTCTTTGCATGCCTCAAAAGTAAAGCAAGGCAGCGAGAAAAAGAGCAACCATGATGAAACACTCGATGCACTTGAAAATATATTAACAGCACAGCAATCCTTCTTTCAGGGGATAAAAATACTCTCCAATCTGAACGATGAAACAGTTAGGGATTTCACAACTATTGCAGCCAGGAGAGCCAAGGAAACTGCAGGTCTGTTTGAAAAATTGCGTGACATGGATGTGGTGAAACTATGGTCAGAGAATGGACTGATAGCAAGGGATGGAAGACTACTACATACAATCGCCACACCTGAAACACCCAACGAATCATCAACATTAGACCATATTGCCGATCAATCTGTACGAACCAATCTACTCCTATCCGCATCCTTTGATCCTTTCATAAACCGACGTCTCCTCGGCAATGCTCCTGTCCGAAAAGCATGCTTCCGTCCACCCAACGATGTACTGACCTCACTCTCGCAACTGGCAGCAGAATTGGATTGGGGCGTTTGTGAGCCGATATTGAATGGGAATAGCTTTGGTAGGATTACGAGAATGTTGGAGAACAATTCGTTAAGGGGGTGTGGTGGCGTGGTTCCGATTGCGGTGCCTAAGAAACTACCGAAAAAAGATGCACAAAAGAACGGTGGGACGAAGAAGACTGTATCTTCAAAAGGAGCAGGAGTAGTGGAGAAAGGGGGACTTGAGACGGAAACACCCATGGGGATGAACATTTTGTCGAGATCTTTGTTGGTGCTGAACTTGTACTTTGATGATAAGCTGTTTGGACAGTATGATTTTTCGGAGATGGTTGGTAAGATGTCTGTCTGTTGTTTTTTTGTTTGTTTGCAGCTACAAAATCCCCTTGGCGGACCTAGAAGAAATATTGCTAGATCTGGTTGAAAAGGATCCATTCGCATCGAAGTACTATAGGCGTTGCCCAGGCTCTCTATCATATCCATGAGTCGTACCATGAAGCAAAAGGTTTCTAGGTGCAAAATGGGTGTCACAGTCTTCGTAGAATACTCTATTGGGAAATCAACGTTTTAACCCAGCTTGGCTCTTTGAAGAAGTGGGCTATTGATCTGGACCTGTCTGTTGATACATTCATTATGCCATGTCTTGCAGTTATTGTTTTGAATAATAGCCTGTGACGTGGATTGGGTGTGCCTCATGTTATTGTGTTTTCTAACAAAAATGTCTCACCTAACAATGTATATGTTGTATGTTCAATATTCTTAGGTCAACACATGAAACAACAATGCGCCGTGCCAGACTTACTCCTCACCTCCACAGACTGGCTCACTCGAATGGCCAAGCCCATGTACGACACCCTCAAGGCACTATGCCTCAACCGCCACCGCGAGCGGGGTTTTACCGAGTCGATATTGCTCCCTGCCTTCCAGGTCCTGCAGTACGAGGCGGCGAATGTTGACGATAAGTTCCGTATGGAGCATGGATTAGATGCCAAGACTACCTCCTATGCTACCAATTACGTCATTGTGAACACCATTCGATTGATGGAAAGACATGTGGGTCTAGGGATCGAACTGGGACTGTATCCGAATTGGTACGATCTGTCGTCTTCACTATGGTATCGTGATTTTCTCCTCAGCGCTTTGATCAATGTTAAGGGATCCATAGAACGGGAGAGGATGCAGAGGAGGGAAATGGATTTGCGTATAAAGCAGGAAGAAGAAGATGAGACGAATAAAACAGCAAAGCAGCAGGATCACCAGCAACATCAGCCGCATGGGAAAAAGAAGGGCAAGACAAAGAAGGGTAAAAAGTCAAAACATCAGCAGCATCATCAACAACAGCAACAACAATCCACAGCTCTGTCTCAACAGAGTAATAACAACAAATCAACAGCAGAAACCAATGCGAAGCTTACAGCAGAAGATTTTGAAGATCGGCTCGAGTACACATCGCTCTTGCTTCACAGAAATTTGTGCCGTGGCTTGGTGAGGTATATTGCAGCACTCCGTCAAGCCAATCTGCTTCCGTAAGTTGTTATATCATTGCAATCTGAACTATTGAGTCCCTCGCCTAATATGACTTTTTATCACCTTCTCCATTATTGTCCAACAGGGATCCTCCATCATCAATAACCATGTTCACCACCCACCAAAAGCGTTTCGAAAAACGATTCGAGGCATTCAGCACCCTACCTCAGCCACCCAGCCTTTCCTACGAGGATTACCTTCGAGGATCAGATTTTTCTGCTGTACAGAGCAAGGACTTGCTCTCCGCCGCAACTGATTGTTTTCGTTCTGGAAAGGGTGTTGTTGATTGGCTCCTAGACGTCATTGTCGCTGTTCCTTCCTCATCAGTAAATGGCAATGCAGAAGGTGATGATACCAAACTCGATGAGACAGAGAAGCGTAGGGATGACGATTTGTACATTTCAATACACAGGGATGAGATAATGGCATTGGCAAAGGTGTGCGTGACCAATTCTTTATTTTTGCACAAATTGTCCTCGATGTCATTAGTCAATGGCGGGCAAAAATCTGGAAATAAAGGCTGCGGCGGTGATGTCTCGTTGGATTTCAAGATCCATAAACTCTATTGTACATTAAGTATTACATAGACATGGATTGTTCGACTAAGCATGATCAACTCCTACTATTTTGGATGGGGTGTTGAACAAATGAATAGAGATAATGCCTTTGAGCAAGGGGTGTGATATTGGAATTCAGACATCACTTGTATTTGTATTGCTCGTCTATAAAACAATGATATTCTTGGTTGTGTGCATGCTGTAGGAATGTTCTGCAGGATGATATTGTGGTTGAGTTGATTGATTACCCTGACATTTTGAAAGATATCATTTTTTGGCATGTGAACTCTCGAGGCAAATATTGCTACCTCTCTCCAAAGACAGGAGTAATAAGTGACCATGTAGTTGTAAATATCATAAGAACTTCCTTGTTGAATGTCCTGATTCAAACTTTGTGTGTATTTGTGCCTAGCCTTCTGGATAGGGTAGCCTTCCTGATCATCAAGCCCATCAAGGCTCCCAGTAGTGCTCAACCATCACTTATCACTTTCACTTCCCAAATACCTACCGCTGTGGTTGGATGTGAGCATAGAGTCGAACTTTCTTGAAGAGACTATTGCAATGAGAAAAGAAATTGAGGTCTTCCTTTCCCTGGACTTTCAGGACTGAAACTCAATTCGAAATGGCACGAAGTACAGCTACTACACAAAAGGCAAAAGATGACATGTTCACATTAATGTTGCTTGTAATAGAGACTTTTTCTATTCTTGTTAGTGAGTCACAGGTTACCCAACTCTCGAACGGCCAGAGATTTGACCGTTTCCCCAACACACCTCAACACAAAATAATACAACAATGACGTGATAATGGTCATCATCGCATCTCCACCACTGCCCTCCCCATAGCATCCACATCCTTCAGAGCCCCAATATGCGCTTCCACTTCAACCTGAGAGAGGTGCAATCCCGCTCCGAATTAGCGGAGAAGCTGCATATCAATATCAGGGCAATAGACCTCATCTCTCACACCACGGAGNTCCCGCTCCGAATTAGCGGAGAAGCTGCATATCAATATCAGGGCAATAGACCTCATCTCTCACACCACGGAGTCATGCACTACGAACGGATGCAATCTACTTGCTGTCCAAAACAACTACAAGCGCTGCATATTATGCCAGCAAAGCTGGTTCCCACGTGAATTTAATGACAAGGGTGAGCGAACGAAGAACAGCCGCGGACATGGTCTCTACGGCCCGCAATTTATGCGTGTTTATGGCAATAATTCAAAGCCGCATACATGTTGCTGCGACATGCCATTGTGTTCACGGATCGGATATAGCCATGAAGGAATGATGCGAGTGCCATCTGATCCGGCTCATGCAAAAGAAGCCGTCCGCGTCCTAGGCATTCAGTGTCCCGATTTATGCAAAAGAATTCGGGGAAATCGAAGAAGCTATTTTATTGCACCTTGGCATTATGACCAAAGACACCGTGTGAGGGGAGAAGGGGGGAGGTGGGAGATTCGGATAATGTCACGCTACAGAGATGGGGACGGAAAGTTATTTGACTTCCCCCCTCCAAATGCAAAAGTGCAGCAGTTCATTGACACGGAAATACCAACACAATATTCTCACGTGGGGCAGAGTGATTCTCTACCATCTTGGTTCAAAGGACTGTGCCGGCTACAAGGAAATGTACATGAGGGAATCACCCCAAAGAAGTCTATGGGCAGCAAAGCTCAAAAAGTAGCAGTGGCAACTCCAACTCCTTCACGACCTCCACGGAAGCGGGGCTCCCCGGATTCAATTGAATTAGAGAATGTGAAGGAAGAGTTGAGGTTACTGCAAGCTACCTATCAGGCGGCACTTGATCATATCGACAACCAAAATAAAACAATCGAACTAAAAGATCAGGAGCTGCAAGAGGCCAAGCAGAAGCTTGACAGTGCGCTTGATGAAATTGACAAGCTAAAAGCAGTAATCTTGGAGCTGGAACAAAAGAAATGCCTATTGTCCTACGATGCATTGAAGCCTGGGGGCATCCTTGAAAAGTTTGTCAATGATTTTACATACTTCCCCAACTTTGAATGCAATGACTCATTCCTTGAATTCCTCAACTTTGAGGAAGCCTGCGAACCCGGCAATGGTCTATGTGAGAATCTTTGTAGGTATTCCAAGGTGTCAGTGGCGAGGAGGAAGGAGTATAATGATGCTCTCCGTGCCGCCAAAAACAATGATCAATCTGCTGATGAGAATGTTCATGCAAACGCTGATGGAAATGGTGATGCCAACACTGATGGAAATGGTGATGGGG
This sequence comes from Thalassiosira ordinaria, assembly GCA_036939695.1. Lineage (NCBI taxonomy): Eukaryota > Bacillariophyta > Thalassiosirophyceae > Thalassiosirales > Thalassiosiraceae > Thalassiosira > Thalassiosira ordinaria. The sequence goes on along the minus strand of JALLOX010000553.1, from coordinate 10,142 downwards.
ATGATATGAGCTTATCGAGTGATGCAGGTACGGGATTACTGAATATTGCTGAGGAAGCAGAGGACAAGACAAGGAAGCGATCAGGTCCCGAACGCAAATTGCATTGGAAGACCGAATGGCTTGTGTATTGCATGTACACTCGATGTAATCTCTCCATGAGGAGAGTCGGTGCCCTTTTTGGTGTGTCTGCTACTCTGGTGCATGACATAGTCTACGCATGGGCTAATTTTTTGCGTGATTCTCTCGAGCACTTATTTCCTGTGCCAACTCGAAGTCAGATGTTACGTGCCTACCCGACAAGCCATATAAAAAAATTTGGCCATGCACAAACATTCATGCTGCTAGACGCAACAGAGGCACACGCGGATGTTGCTTCTATGAAAACAGTGAATGCTATCTTGTACTCATCGTACAAACACCATTCAACACTGAAATGGCTGGTTGGATGTGATCCCATCGGCACTGTCTGGAACGATTCCATTTCTGATGGCCATGGAGGTTCTATCAGCGATCCAATGTTTACTTTTGTTACAAAAATACTGGATCAAGTTCCATTCGGTTGTGCGGTTGAGGTGGACAAGGGATTCTTGATTGAGAATATGTGTGCTCTCCTAGGTGTCAGCTGCATCCGTCCAATGAAATTACTAGACAAACAGAAGCAACAATCAAAGGAGGATGTGGCCTTGACTCAAAAGGTTGGAAAAACTAGGATCCCAATAGAGCAGGCCAACGGGCAAATGAAACAATCCACTGGCTTTTTTGATGGAAATATCCGAGTAGACCAGATTGGATTGGCTGACTTGATTTTTCGCGTCAGCTATCTTCTCACAAATTTTAGATTAGGATTCATTCAGGATAGGGACGATGAGATTATTCAAAAGGAAGGGCGGCCTTGCAAGGCTGAGATCAGGTGGTATGGTGCCACAGATGATGGGCTTATTGATATTCGCGATTGTGTTGATTTGTGGGGAACAGACGCGGAAATTAAGCGTTGGCATGAACTCCGCAATTCAACTTCCCACACAGATTTATCTGACACTGAGATTTCGGAGTTGGTTCTTCAGGAGGACTGGCCATCAAAAGAGAGGAAGGATCATATTGCCATCATAACGAATAATTGATATTGGTTCCATGTGGACAATTCAATCTCATTGGATGTCAAAGTAGTGATTAGTGCTGTGCATAAGTTAAGATGGGGTATGGAACCCACATTTACATGTTCCTCTGTAGAAAATGGTACAAATATAGAACTTTCAGCGCGTCTTTGTCAAGCATTATTAGTGTGAAGCAAGGTGCTTTGGCAGCTCGCTCAATAGCTGGGGCTGCGAATATCTGACCCAAATCAAGAATGGGGTAACCAGGGGGGTCAGTTTTTTGCCCAATCACGGGTTCGCAAAACCCTCTATNAAAAGAGAGGAAGGATCATATTGCTATCATAACGAAAGATTGATATGGGTTCCATATGGACAATTCAACCTCATTTGGCGTCAAAGCAGTGATTAGTGTGCATAAATTAACATGGGGTATTGAACCCACATTTACATGTTCCTCTGTAGAAAATGGTACAAATATATTACTTTCAGCGCGTCTTTGTTACAGCATTATTAGTGTGAAGCAAGGTGCTTTGGCATCTCGCTCGATATATAGCTGGGGCTACGAATATCTGACCCAAATCACATGTTGGGTAACCAGGGGGGTCATTTTATTGCCCAATCACGGGTTCGCAAAACCCTCTATTGATCACACATCACACAACCTTTTTATAGAGAATGATACTGATACAGCTAAGGAGAAACAATTCCCTAATGCACTTGATGAATCCAATATATCTACTTATGATATGCAGCATTTATCTATATATGCTAATGCTCTATGGTCAGATTGGAGTTCGAGTGCTGACTCATATTATATGGAGATACATTTTTTCATTACTACGTGGTTGCAATGTTCAGTCCGACGGAATCAGTGGTGTCGGTGTAGATGTTTCGCAGTGGATAAAATTTGCACTGGCACATGGCACATAGTACTTGATTCAAAATATGAACTGATGAGTACAGGAACTTGATTTTGTATTCAAAATGTTTTCAACATTCAACCAACATTGTATGGTTTGTTGACTCACTGTGCATGCATTTGTGTGATCATTGTGATCCGATAAAAAACATCATACCAGTCTGTGTTCTACAGCTTTGGCCACACTAGAGAAAGAGTGCAGCCAATCTCTAGACTTCATGTAATCAACTTTCCAAGCCAAGGGAGAAAGTGAAATGCTGCATGCTGCTGGGACGGAGGGCACAGTACCTGCAGAGAGAGAGGTCATGCAGCTTCTTCTGGGAGGCTAGGGTATTTGGGGGGGGGCTGACTTTGCCTACTTTTACCCCCCGATTGTCCTTGAGGGTCTGTCCTCCGCCAGTGCAGTCCCGCGGCGTGCCAGCTCAAAATCTCCGAAGATCTACATATCCTGGGATCCGCGTGATTCGTCGTGATCTATCGGACATCGGACTCTCCATCCACTCTGTCCACTACATACACTCTCCACACTCCACAGGCGCAGCTAGCACGTGACTACTCTTGAGGCTATTGCGTGGCGAGTGGCGAAGCGCACGAAAGCCAACAAACTCACACAGTCGAGTCTTGGCTCATACTTTTATTCCTAGCCTGTTGCACCGCAAATCATCCTTGCGTTGCTTGATTCTCTCTTCTCTTGCAATAAAAATACATCAAGATGGCGGTGAGTCCCAATGCTATAAGTCTTTGTGCAGGGTTTTGTGTGACATTTTCATTTGGCAGCGCCTTCGTGGCCTCTGCCTTTGGTTGGTTGGATGGTAATGATGTTGTGCCGATAGACCTGCAATTTTATTTTTCATTACACTCACATGATATTATTATTGTGTTGTTTTCCTCGCTCGCAGCGTTCTAGACGAGGTGGCGGCGGAGGTGGAGGAGGAGGACTCTTCGGAGCCAAAAGAAAGCCAGCCCCGCCCGCACCAGCCAGGAGGCCCGCTCCCCCACCTGCCCCAGCGGCGCGTCCTCCGCCCCCGGCACCCATGCAGGCTCAACCACCAGCCCAGAGTGGTGGTATGCTTTCGGGCATCGGGTCTACCATCGCCCAGGGAATGGCGTTCGGCACCGGATCCGCGATTGCTCACCGTGCTGTTGGCGCTGTGGCGGGCTCCTTCGGTGGAGGGAGTGATGAGGCACCAGTGGAACAGCAGCAGCAGGCAGCTGCCCCTGCTCAGATGGATCAGCAGGGACTTCAGGGCGCATGTGCTTATGATAAAGAAATGTTCTTCGATTGTTTGAAGGTTAACAAGGGGGATCAGGAGGCATGCTCCTTTTTGTATCAACAACTCCAATCTTGCCAGCGCAATGAAACAACCTTTGGTTAGGAAACAATGTTGGAGCGTTGGAAGCTGTTGGCGATCACTCTAGCCTTGGGATAACTGTGGATTTTCAGGGACTTCTTTTTCAAAGTGATGTGAATTTTTAGTGTGGAGGAGTAGCAACTACATGTTTCTGTTGGATGGTTATCAAAATAAGCAAGTGACAGTGAAAATTGTTGGAGGCCTCAGAAGGCAGCGAAACAGTAGGGTTTGAGTTTCCGGGTGGACACTGGAACGCGTTTCAAAATACCTACACACAGCTCTCTCTTAGGCAGAACTGTCTAATGAAATAAATTAGTTGTTGACCGGAACCTTTTCTGTACGATCTTGCCGACCCAAATACATGGGAAATTCATGCAGTGAGACGCTACACAAATAATGTCGTAAAACACTGCAAGAGGTGGGAGGGTAATAAAGATGCACATAATAATGTCCTTACAGAGAGATCAAGGGGGGTCAGGGTGAAGGCCTGACTTTCAGCAAGCTTTCAGCTCAGATTTCTTATCTCTTAGCCCTTTCAAAGAAGCACATAGACCACATCTCATATTAGATCTTTTATCCCACAGCTCATATCAAAGACTCTCAGGGCTCTGGTTGGTTTAGTTTTCAGGGCAGGTATCGCGTCAGAGCCAATTAGCCTACACTGAAACACAGGCATCTCGGGGATCCCATAGAATGTCTCTGTAGCTTTAGGTTCGAAAATCAAGCATGGGAACAAGCAGAGGAGTGGAACTAGAGGGTATGAGGTGGCTCCTGTGTCTACCCCACTCCCGTGAGGTATCGGGCGATTTGGTGATTTTTGTTACTGAGGGGCTATAGCTCTTAGAAGCTGTCCTTAGTGTTTTACCTCTGGAAGAACAAGTTCTTTTCGAATTACTTATAAATGATTATTGATCCTAACTATTATCAAGAGAAATTGTCAGAAAACAACAGTTCTCCTTCACGGTCATGAGGAGAAAGGCTTTGGCTATATGTATGAATGCGGTGTGGCGTGTAATCACACACCTTAGTCAACCAGAACTGCTCTATTCAGTTGTACTCTCATCATTAAATGATTCGTTCACATAATGAAGACCTCTTCCATATTTCGCCCACTGTTGCTGCCCCGCATGATGATTATATTGTTGGTGAGGTTGAGTGGGAAGTGGAGGATTACCTGAGCCAGCCACTCTCCGTGATGGCGGCAATCCCTCGTTCGAATAGCTTGACCCACTGCTCTCGCTATATCTGCCAGAAGTTTCTGAGGCATCATGGGAGTACTGATCGAGGCTGTAAGCGTCCCGTTCCGCGGCTTCTCCTTGCATGAGTCCTCTGCTGGGATATGTGCTGTTTGATTTGCTCATGGAGAGTGAGGTGTTGGGAACACCGCCACTGGGACCTCCACCTCCTCTTCTCATCGGACTCGGCAGACTTGCGTGATGCTTGTTCCCGCTAGACAAATTATGGTGATGATGATGCTGATGGTGTTGTTGCTGTTTGTAGTACTGGGGCTGGACACTGGAGTCGCCAGCAGAGGTGGAAAAGGATAGCCCCTGGTTATGATTGTCCCTCCGTGGCGTCGATGATTGCGCCGCGGCCCTCTCGTCGAGCAATCGAACAAGGTGGCCATCTGCAGTGGAAGTACCCGTTGAAGGTGCTGCGTGGATCGGACGGCCAGAATGGTGAGGATTCCTCGACTCGCCAGGAGTAGAAGAGGTCATTGATTCCGATGAGCTTCGCGACGGTGAATGCTGCTTTCTACCGCTGCTCTCGCCTCCTCCGTTACGTTTCAGCTTGCGACTTGCCGCCAGCTCCTCCGCATGTATCATACGCTCCCGCTCTGCAGCCGCCGCCCTAAGCTGCTGGAATTCATTCCTAAGTTTCTCAACCGTACCCCTACCGCGCGTTCTGTCCGACTTGGCTGTGGCTACCAGCTTGTTTTGTTCCTGAAGTGACGCCTGGATGATTCTTTCTTGCTCTCCAAAGGTCTTCTCAAGCATTTCTCGTTGCTTGTTGTAGTGTTCTACAAGGTTAGCTCGTTCGCTTCTGATGCTTTCGAGGAGGCTTGCCTCGAAGGTATGGGACAGCTCAAGGAGACGATCATGCTCTGAGTTCAAGGCGCTGTAGGAGCTGATGATATTTGACATCTGCTTGTTCAATTCCTTGAGCTTATCACTAAGCTGTGTATTCTTCTTAGTCAGTTCATCATTGTTCCACTTCAACCTCTTGTTATCAGCAGTGAGGGACTCTACCTCGTGCATGTGTTTCTTCTCAGTATGCTCGTATCTCACTTTCAGCTCTTCCAGTTGCTCTTCAAGGTCAGCAACCGTGGAAGATAAGTACTCTTCGTTTGTGAATCTAGATCTGAGTTGAGATTCCAAGGCTTCCGACATGGCCTTGCAGGTGCTCACTTCGGACTTGAGATTAGCTATTAACTCCTGGTCCTTTGCTCTATCCTGTTCGGCCTGCTCTCGCACTCGTTCCACGACCTCATTGTGGCTATCCAGCTTAGTCTTAATGCCTTCACTAGCTGACAGCAACTCATCTCTTTCTTTTCTTGTCACCTCCAAGTTCCTATTGACATCGTTCAGCTTGGCCTCCATGGATGCTAGATCACCCTTCAACCGACGAATCTCATGCTGGTCATTCCGCTCACGAGCATCACGGGCATCCATTTCTTTTCTGCAATTATTCAACTCCTCCTCCAATCTTACAATGATCTTCTGAGATGCACCCCGCTCATTTGACGCCTCGTGCTGTACAGCCGCCACGATGTTCGCGCTCTCGTCTCGAATCGTGGCTGTTATCCTATCCGAGACGTACCGAGCACGTTTAAGCGCCCGAAAGGCCGCACGGCATCGATCGCTTGTGGCACTACCAGCCTGGCCCTGATCTCCCTTGGGAGTTCCGCAGGATTCTCGCAGGATGTCGTTCGGTGTCCTACCGAACTTATCTCGAATGTCCACTGCATTCGGAAAAGATGACAGGAGCAAGTTTATAACGCGCTCGTTTGGCTCACCCTCCGACTTGCTCAGCAGTAGATGCAACGGCAACATACCCTGATCGTCGGGACTCGATGCACCCTCAGGATATGAATCTAATAACACGTCCATGAGCTGCTCCATCTGTCGACTCGCCACTACCGCCTGCACGTCGCTCTCGTCCAGCACGCCACACGCCGCCTCCTTCTGCATACATATTAAGTGCAATGGCAGGTGCCTCCATAGTATCCGCCCGTCGGTGTTGTGCCGCGAGACGATCCAGGTGGAGCATTCATCGGGATGACTCTGGGCTCGAGACTTGGCGCCATCCCATCGTCGGTAGTTGATCCAGCGGAAGAGTTCGGTGGGGTTTAGGTAGTAGTCTACCTCCTTGCTGGAGGAGGCCGTGGAGGACGACATCGTTTGTTGATAACTCTACGCAGTTCTCTCTTTGTCTTTAGAGTCGTTGCATCATTCGAGAGACCATTGGCATTACAAAGCCATCAATTACAGAGGTTCATGATCATTGTTCACCATCACCATTACAATTGCTCATCACAAAACAAAATTTGATGCAAAAAGTGGCCACCAAAATGCCAATGGCCAAACTTGCTGCCGAGATTGGCCATCTATGTCTATCTTAGCTATTTCTGGCGAGTGGAGTCTCTTTCCACTAAGGAATAAGTCAATTTCGTTCATACATAATATGACATATTTCGCTAAATACTAAGTGGGAATTGGTACAGCTCGATTTTACTCTCACGCAAGCCTCGCCTCAGAACAGAACTATCAACGTAGGAATCAGATATGATTCATCATTCAACGGACAGGTCCCGGCGCTTATGGAGCAACATCCAAATCCAAATCCAAGGCCACATGACCATGACGAAGGTGCCGTGATAGCCAACGTTGTCTTGATTGCCTCCCCCTATCCACTGTATCCTCCCAACCCAAAGCAACAACCATGTCGGAAGTGCCTCCCACCCGTATGAACCAACAGGTCTTCAAGCTCAAGAAGAAGGCTGCCGAATCCGGACACAAACTCCTAAAGAAGAAGGCTGATGCACTCAAGGTCAAATTCCGCGATTATGCCAAATCCATCGCAGAGACCAAGTCCGGCATGGCCGCCGACTCCTCCAGCGCCTTCTTCTCGTTAACGCAGGCTGAATATGCGGCGGGTAACTTCAAACAGAAGGTGTCAGAGGGGAGCATGACGGCACGTGTTCGCGTGGGAGCCGGAATTGATAACGTGGCGGGAGTGAAGCTCCCCGTCTTCACTTACTACGAGACGGGGGCGGCCACGGACAATGCTAGCTTGGGATTGGTAGGGGGTGGAAAAAAAATTCAAGTGGTAAGGGAGAAGTACAGCAATCTTCTACAGAACCTGATCAAATTGGCATCCCTCCAAACTTCCTTCGTGACCCTGGACGAGGCCATGAAGGTCACCAACCGTCGTGTCAATGCCCTGGAAAACGTGACCATTCCCAAAATTCAGGGAGTTTTGGATTACATTGATCGTGAATTGGATGAATTGGAACGTGAGGATTTTACTCGGTTGAAGCTTGTGCAGTCGAAGAAGGAGGTGGCGATTGAGGAGGAGCGAAAGCAGAAGGAGGCGGAGGCAAAGGAGAATGCTATCAAGGGGATATCAATGTGGAAGGCTAATGACGCTGACATTACTGCCAACTTTGATGCAGGGGATGATGCTGATGTTGTCTTTTAGATTTGGATGATGAGGACGCATCAAATTCTCTCTAGATTGCCTCGATGTCAGATGGTGTCAAATTTTGTGTTATGGTGCCACTACTTATTATCTTATGCAGTAGGTTAGGTTTAATAGACACCTTGTTAGATTAGACTTTTGATCTGCACAAGATGAAGATGTTAATTGCCAAGTTGCGCACTATAATAATGAGACCGTGGTTTGTGTCAATCAAGATGCTCTTTGTTTGCCATTGTTTCTGTTATAGACCTGCCTACAATACAGAACCGTCTGAAATGTATGTGACTTGTTCTCCATTTGAACTGTGGTTAACTATCGTTGACGAGGCTTCTACTCTCTTGTATCATGGTGCTGAAGATCCACACTGATAAAAAGAATCCACCCCATACGCTGAAGTAGAGATTTGAGGCTGCGCCAAAATAATGGTGAGTAAGTGAGAAGTGCCATTGTAAGTTATGGCAATTATCATGAGTCATAACAAACTACTTACGGCAAGGCACCTGGTCCAGTCTGCCCCCGGTAAATGCGGCAACAGTGAATCCATATATCCCAATGATTCCCAATGATACAAATACCTCAACTATCCGGACAAATAAGGCCAACTTGCAGTATCGATGCAGCAAAACTACAGCCCAACAAGCACTGGCACATCCCACACTAAACCAAACCCATATATTTGTCCAGTTCAGATCCAAACAGTCAAGGTTATGGTGATCTTGGATGATATTATTTGAAAGGAAAAAATCAATAGTTGAGAGAAACGCTATAGTTGCGAATATTGCTAGAAGAAACCAGTGGCGAATAAGGGGTGATTGGCCATTCCGGCCGAGAAGGGTATTCTGGAAGGTATGCTGTCTCCCTGAACCCTTTCTCCAGACCTCATAATTGACAGCGCAACTTATAAAATTGGTCCATGTCGAAAAGAAGACCTGAACGAAATGATTGAATAGGATTGAGATTTGTCTAAGGTTGTACATTGGTTATAAAAGGACAGCATTCCAAACAGTCTATCTCACATTTGCCTGGGCTTCTCCAACGCTAAACTTTGATGTGGATATGTACAGTGCACAAACTGAGAGAATGATCAGCGTAATTAGTAGATTTCTCTCAAATAAACTCCCATCACGGAAGTGGACCCTGTTCTTTTTTACGCATAAAATGGAATCAAAGTGTGCAATCACAATGCCCAATGTAATAATAGTAAGAAGGCCTCCAACCTGAATGAACGGATTGATCACAGAAAGTAGAAGGGTAAATTAAAATGGCTCAGAAGTATATAGCACACACCAATATCAGATCTCACGGCAATACATCCAAAAACCTTCCACTCTTGCACAATATTACCACCTGATCCAAAATAAAGTGCAAAATTTTTATTCATGTCGGCAATCCTGGCGTTAGCGTAGTCCACCTGTTCCTGATCTAGCTCGATGCCTATGGATCGTGCATATTTCTCTAATGTTTCGGGGGTTGCTACAGTTGTTTCTCTGATGTAGAACACTGTTGCAGAAACTGCACGAAAAAGAGGACAGAGTGCAAGCAGGAAAATCTAAATGAGAACTGGCTTCACTTGACTGCATCTGTTATCTGTTGTGAATAAAAATCAGGTACTGCAGAGATTATCTTCAACTTACTCATGCCCACCGCGCTCGAAATGCAGCTAAAAACATAACCAAGCAATCGCGGGCTGATACTTATATCATCGATGTGATGTTTGTTTCTTGGCGACGATTCATCATCGACATTCGATGGCTGTGGTGACGCCACATTAGACTTTTGCATGGCAAGGAAGTTCCGCAATGGAACGACCGGGTCATCGCCCAAGCCCAATGTAGTGGCGGGGTCCTCGGACTTTTCATAAGAAGTTGCTGGATCGCGTATTGCAATAGGGGCCGGCATGAGGAGTGAGCGTGAGGAGGCGAGGTATTATCGTTTGACTTATTGACTTTGAATCCGTGATCCGTGCTCTGTGCTCTCTGGACATCTCTATGATCGATGATCGAGCGCCGAGCGGGTTTCACGAGGACCCCTGAAGTCTGGTACTGACACGTATGTAGACCACCCTGGTACCCCATA
>JALLOX010000552.1:0-10941 GCA_036939695.1 Thalassiosira ordinaria | reverse complement strand
CGAGCTGAAGGCTGGGTAGGATTTGGAATTTCCGAGGCAGGTAAGAAGATAGCTCATCGTCTCTCCAGAGAGATGCGTCTCGGCACCTCCCTTTCTCTCTATCAGGGGCATCTATCTCTCTGAGAGAAAGAGAGCTTAATAGGTTTAATACATTGCATACGCTGTCATCTGAATCGTCCCTCAAGAGATGTATCGTATCGCCTCTCTCAAGAGACGATACGATACATCTCTCTCTCGATAGTACTTTGATGAAATGCTTCGTAAAACATCTCCCGAAAGAGAGGATACGACTTTTGTATCGTATCATCTTGTTTCGAGAGACAAATGCATCATACATCTCTCAAGAGATGATAGATTCAATTGTATCTCTTCTTTCGAGAGGATAGATGCTTTCTCAAAGAGGGATGGGACACGTACGATGCATCCGTCCGGCAACGTTCACGTATTCAGCGAGCTAGATGTGGCCAAATTTGAAATGATTGATGCACCTCTTTCAAGAGACCTCTTTCGTTGTCAAGAGACCTCTTTCAAGAGATGATACGATGCAGCTCAAAGATGAAACTATATTGCAGACTAGAGAGTTGCGATGCATCGTAACATCTCTTGAGACAGTTCATTACGCGAGATAGAGATACAATGTATTGTATCGTAGTGATTCATCTTTCTCTCGAAAGAGAGATAAATAATATCGAGCCGTCTCTCGAGAGAAACGATACGATACATTCCTAGAGAGTTCTCTCAATGCGATGACTCGAGGGATGTATAGTATCGTTTCTCTCGAGAGACGGTGCGATACATCCCTTGAGCGAGAGACTAAATGTACGATCCATCACTAGAGTGCAATGCTTGTAACATCTCTCGAGATGGAACGATTCGACTCTATTGAGATGCATCCTGTTCGTACTCATACGTCTCCCTCGATAAGCAAATGATTCATCACTCTGTTCAAGAGACAGATTTGAGGTGCCACTCTCAAGAGAGATATTCATATGATTGAATTACATCATCTTGTAAGAAGAAGAGTATGCGTGCTCGTGTAGGAAACACGACGAGACACGAGACTCGAAATCAGAGGAATCCATCGGCACTGGCGGTGCTAGGGCGGGAGGACTAAAGAGATAGTGAGGTCCCTAGAACCATCTCGACGTGGCCAATCGATTGGTGCCATTGGCGGAGCCGATGGATGGCTGTAGGAGGGAGAAGAGAGCGGATAGTAGGGCTACGGCGGAAATTTGACCATAGTCAGCCGGCGCGTGTTTCGAATTCGAGCGAGTTGACGCGACGATTATTTCAGAAATTTTCGTTGGGTGAAAACTGCCAAAGAAGTTTTCAAAATCTCTCACTGTCATGGTCGCGTGCACGGAATAATACAAAGCTCGTTTCCTAAACTTATATTCCGACTTCGACTGCATGTCTCCGGGCAGCGATTCCTGTTCCTCTCAACCTCGTCTTCTACACAGTCACAGTTGTCGCCAAGCTCTTATTGAATAACCTACAATACCTACCACAAGGAGAGAATGGCATCTTGGACGCAACAAAACAATAGGATTTATCAAATTCGCCATCAAAAACAAAGTGACCTTCTTTGATAAACGGAGAGTTCTTTTCAGATCCAATTTCTTGTTGAATCTTGAAAGTATTTGTTTTTCAGGTCTTCCGTCACGTAGGTCCTTGGTTTTGCATCTCTTGCTCGAAAGAAATGTGAGAGATAGGTAGAGGACTGAACTCTGGTGACCATGTGTTCGCTGTGTTGTGCTGCACTCAATTGCTGCTGTTATGTTCTTGGTATTGCTTGACTGATACCCATGCCATCTCAAGCACAGCGAACTTTGAACTGAAGAACGATTTTAGTCCTATTCGACAATTCTGCCATTACGAACATTGGTCAGTGCGTAGGAGTGTAAATGGTGGTTCTTACCTTGGGAGGCTTCAGTCATCTTCTCCATGCATGACTTAATTACTCTCCTATTCAATCAAGACATTGAGTACTCAGGTTATTCAGATTCAACATTGTTACTCAGGCTTGGTGCATAGTTGCTAAGCAAGCGAGTAAATTTGGATGAATTGTTACTCAGGCTCGGTGCATTGTTGCCAAGCAAATGGCATTGAATGAATATGTCATAGTTGGGCTCGTTTATTTACTATCCACATCATTCCCATAATAAGGGACATGATATTTATCTTTGCTAGGCATACAATACAAATGAAAATGTTTGTGTTTCTGTTGGTCATGAAATAATTGATGTTTACTTTGGCTTGCTCCAATTATTTTTCAAGCTGGTTNGCGCAAAAGCTGGTTTTGCCGCTGTATACGGGGCTGAAAAGGGTAAAATACGGGGTAAAATGCCCCGTATCGTATACCCCAATATGGGCCAAAAGACGGGGCCCGTTTTTGACAAATGGCTAGGAATGAGAAGATGAAGTGAGCTCAGAGTGAGCTGATGTTTTTGATTTGTGTTGATATTTTTTGTGCAGGATTTGTCATTTGTCGCGTGATGCAGGAACGTTCCACGTGTCGTTGTTTCGAGTAGGTATCTTTCGATCGAAATCGGATAAAAGATAAACATTTTTTATTTTTACCACGCACAGTGTACCAAACCAGTGGAAAAAAATATTTCGGTTTGAACCGATCGCGCTAGAAAGTGCCGTGACATTCGTACAAACCGATTGTTTCTCCTCCTCCTCTACCAGCCATCCGTCTTACCTTACAACCTCAGAGCTCCTCCGCATCTCAATCACATGTTGAATGGTAGTCTTGATAATAGTTTGAGGTGTTTATTGTTCCATGGCGAGGATACCTAGAGACTGGTCGCGGGGGGTAGCGAAACAGAAGGTGAAGTGGATAGCGATTGGAAACGATTTGCCTCGTCTCTTCTTGGAATCTTCTTGGAATCTTCTTGGAATCTTCTTGTAATAAATACCTCCATGCGTATGATATGCTACGATTTTGTCTATCTATCAAGAAGAATAACGATTTACTCTGGAATTGTCTACTCCTAAGAAAATGCACTCTCGAGCAATCCCCGCTCGAAAGGAAAACAATAAAGGCTTTGTTATCAAGACCGAGCCCCATCCTCATTCTTAATCATATTCCCATTATCTGCTTGCACGTTCACAATTGAAGGTGTTGCCTCCGGGTAATCATTTGACGGCAACAACTTGTATCTCTGTTCAATGCCAAGGATACCGAANTATAATGCTCAAGGTTCATGGGAATCTGGAATGGGAACAATCAGGAACATACACATAGCCCAACCGTGGACCTTGCCCAGTCGTGGACTGAGCCGTGGACCCAGCAACCGTTAGATACCCAGCCTCGAGCCGTGTGGACCTGCCACTACTTGGCTACACCTGCGATACCACTCGACTCAACATCAAACCCTTGTAATGGACCCAACCATGTAGCGATTGATCTGCAACAAACCTTCATCAAAAGCACTACCCTAAATGAAAATACTTATCGCATAACTTTACATCTCTGGATCTAAGATATACCCGTACTCAACTTCACAATGAATGGCTTTCTTCTCCAAGCAATGCTTGGCATGCTGCTGCTTCTCTGCTCACTCACCACAGCAAGGGCCGACGCTTCGGCGTACTTCCCTGCCCTCACCACTAACGAAAAGGAAGAGTACACAAAATGGGTCAATGATCACTCCTCATCATATCCTCGCCATACGTTCATGCCATCTGCGGCTGATCAAGATGAAGGTGCAGCAATATTTTGGAACATTGATGGCGACAAAGTTTACTTTGCAACTGCTGTACGAGCTGAAGGCTGGGTAGGATTTGGAATTTCCGAGGCAGGTAAGAAGATAGCTCCTATATTGCTATATTGAACAGGTCACATAACATTCTAATGTTTTTTCCTTCTATGCTGGGACAGGCGGCATGAGAGGTGCCGATATGGTCCTCTATGAAGCAGCCAAATCGGAACTCATAGATGCATATGTAGTCGAAGATCGTGCAATGCCATTGACCGATGACTGCCAAGACTGGACACTCGAGGGTGCAATCATCGAGAACGGCTGGATGATTGTCGAGATGAGTCGTTTATTGGACACAAAAGATGGTCAGGATCATGCAATTAAGGAAGATGCCAATCTATGGGCACCACCCACTCGCTTCATTGCTGCATGGGGCGATGATGATTCCGTTAAGTATCATGGCCAAAAGAAGGCGCGAGGATCCGTACGCCTATTTGCCTCATATTCCAATGATCTGACAGAGAAGGAGGCAATTTTAGAAACTTTGGAGCGAGATTCGGATGGCTACATTGATGTGGCCGAAAAAGACCTTGCACTACCAGCAAGTACGACACATTATCATGAGCTGTGCAAAGCACATGATGAGTTGAAGTTGCCAGAGGGACAAGGCGTGCTGACCTTGATTGGAGGTATGTTTTGAACTGTCGAGAGTCTCAGCCGCCATCGCTCCTTTTGTTCATTTATCCAATCCTAACACCCATCTTTATCAAATGAAGCTACGCCTATAATCACGGATGAGACAGCACAGTTTGTTCATCACTTCCTTGTCTATATCCAAAATGATTGTGATCTTGAAAGCCCGGAAACTCAGGCTTCACGCAACATGATCTTTTTGTGGGCTCCAGGTGAAGTAATTCAGTGTAGGATACCTTATTTGACGTGCTCACTGGTAACTTAATTCCAAACGCTGTTTTTTTCTTACAGGAGACGAAGGCCTGGCTCTCCCTAATGATGTAGGCTTCCCCATACAGACGGGAGGTGGAGCGGTTGCATTATAACTTTGACATTTTTTATTATTCAAAAACACTATGTAACACGGANGATTAGCTACCTGAGATAGCCTAGAGTGTTGTTGTGTAACAGTGGCATGACGGGAAGATTGCTGAGCAGATGCGCAGAGAGAACCATATTGAATTATAATTGTTGTAGTTAGTTTATAATGATTATAACCATACTCCCAGACCAGGCTATTCACATTCAAATCCACTACAACAATCCAGACAATATAGAGGGCAAGAAAGATTCGAGTGGAATGAGGCTATATTATGTTGAGGAGGAAAGGACACACCAGGCAGGCATACTGCAAGTGGGTGATCCGTGGCTGGCACTAAATACGCAGAGTATTGCTGAGGGGCTAACAGAGTACACCTTCTCGTGCCCAGGGTCCTGCTCCTCTTCAATCCTCGCGAAGGAAAGGAGCCGTGAAAACCAAGGGGTCACCATCATTGCAGAATGTAAGTGGAGTGCCAATACTCATTCTTATTTTTGCTCTTTGCAAAGCTCCTTCATTGACCGATTACATACACCATTTCTCAGTCCTACACATGCACCAAACTGTAAGTGAGAATATGCACACTCATAATAATTTATTGGCCATTTATACTACACAATTCTTCCTAATATATAATGAACACAATCATCATTCAGGGTGTACGGATGACAAATGAAGTAATCCGAGATAGTGAAGTTTTTCACGAGGCAGCTGTTGAGGTATACGATTTTGAGCAACAAGGTTAGTGCATATGATGCCTAGGTATTACACTGGCTGCAATGCTAACACTTCAATTTGTGTGCATACAATGCTATTCTGTATCTTCAGGCGGTTTTCATGTTCCGCAGGTCGCCTACGATGTACTTCCCGGAGATGGCTTCCGCACCACTTGTTACTACAAGGATGGCGGGAAATTTGGCTATGCTTCTGATGAGGAGATGTGTATTGCCTTTCTTATGTATTACCCTGCCAAAGAATTCTCCTTTGGTATGCCCTGGGTTTGTCCCATGTCAGAGGGTGATTTAGGGGTAGGCTGTGCTCAAGAGCTCGAGCATACCACTTTGAACAGTGTTGATGACTTGAAGAGAAGTTTTGGTACCAGCTCTGGACAATGTGCTTCGAAGCCATCAGGTGGCATCTTCTCTACAAATGGTAAGTCTCTGCCCTGCAACATTCAACAGCTAGTATCTGTATCTTCTGCTAGGATTGGCGCTCTTACACAATTTTGTATCTTTGATAAATGCCAGATGCCCCACCTGTCATCTCTGCTCCAAAAGAGGAGATCACCATCACCTTGCCGAAAGAAGAACCCGACGCTTTCCCTGCACCCGAAGAAGAACTAACGAGCGGCACAGGCTTGGACAAAGAGTCATTCTTCTTGTCATATGCCATTGTGCTGCTTGCATGTTTCCTCATGTAATGATACCAGATATGGATAGGCGACATTAAAAAGTCGCGAGATGAATCTACCAGGTGCTTAGGAGGTGTAAGAGAATGGCAACCAATTTCCTCTGAGCATCTAGTTGAGCCTGCTTCTTGCGTAGGTTCAGTATCTCTTGTACAGAAATCATTCGTTTTTCTGAAGATTGACAGAATTTTGCGGAGGCTTGTTTGGTGCATTCAAAATAATAGTTGTAATATAAAGTAGAGAGCTTTCTGTAATGAACTTTCCAACAGGAAGTGGGGTGGTGCATCATGGTTCAGTTTTATGGATCTAATCTCAAAATAGATACTTCCTGTGAATCTAATCTGGGCAGAGGCAATCTAGGTCAATACGAAGAGCATTCGACACGTACAGCACTAACCGCTAAAGCTCAGCCTGGCGGTATGAAGTGTGGATTGTGATTGACATGTACCTACTAACTTACTCAGCCTTGATCATCTTCACAGGCCCTGTCCTCACCAAGTTGTAAAACTATATAGAATCTCACCTCTAAACTGCAACTATCCCTCTGAAGTATTCAATTTTTTCCAATACATAGTGTTGCCAAAATGATATTTTCACTTCCCTTACTTCAACGAAGCTGTGCCCTGAAAACTCAACGTAGCCGGCCCCGTCATATAAACCTTATTATTCTCCTCCCTCCACTCAATAAACAAGTCTCCCCCTGGCAACGTCACCCTCACACCCTCCTTCCCCGGTCGTGGGATCTTCCCAGCGCGGATTGCCGCCACTACCAAGGCACATGTTCCCGTTCCGCAGGCTAGTGTCGGTCCGGCACCCCGTTCCCATACCTTCATCTTTAAGTGTGTAGGACTCATCACCTGAACGAATTCAACGTTTGTTTTGGCTGGGAAGGCAGAGGTATCGCTCTCCAATGCGGGTCCGTCACTTTCAAAATCAATGTCGTTTTCTAAATCATCGACAAAGATGATGGCGTGGGGATTACCCATGGATACCATGCTAATTTTCCATTCCTTTCCATTGCAGGTGTGGGTTTGTTCGAGGACAGAGTTGTGTTCCGAGTTGGGAGTGAGGGTGGTGGGTACCGATGGTCCGTCAAGGATGGGTTCGCCCATGTCAACAGTGATGGTTTTGTCAGCATTCATTACGGGAATGATGGGTCCGGCGAGGGTGTTGATTCGGTAGGTTTCGGCTGTTGTTCGTGTCCAGCATAGATTGAGTATCAATTTAGGATCAATTGAAATGTTGTACAATATCTACTGCTTGTCAATGGTACATTATTGTTTGTGCACATCTTACGTACCATCTTCACCCAAGTCCTTCAAGAATTGAGCAAAGCAACGAATACCATTGCCGCACATCTCAGGTTCGGATCCATCGCTGTTGTAGATTCTCATCGTAAAGTCATAGTCGCCCTCTATTATTTCACAATGGCACATGATAGGCATTACAACGAAGATATTTTGGCTTTAGACACAATGAACACAATATATAAAGTAGAAACGAATGGTCCTGATCACAGGCAGCTTTTCAATCCTCACCTTCTGGGGCCTTGAGCGCAAAAATTACCCCATCTGCTCCTACGCAAAAGTTACGATTGCAGAGACTGTGCCGAAATGATGTAATTATTGTATTGCATTTTCATTTTCATATCACGCACAAAAAAAGAAAGTGAGAGTTTGAGATACGCACACACCAATACTACATTGCCAGCCAAACTGCTACTCCAAGTAGAAAAAACTCACCGTTCACTCTGATCAGGAGTCAAAGATGGACTCTCCTTATCTCTATCATCAATCAAGATGAAATCATTTCCCAATCCTTCGTATTTGGCGAACTCGATTGAGTCTCCTGGCGCCGCTGATAGGGCGGACGTAGAGCGATGGCTGCGAGAAGGTGCAAAGGCGTTTGCCATGGGAAGGAGGCTGATGAGTGCTAGTGCCGTTCTCATGGTTGTTGTGTTTGAATTGTTTGTTGGTGTTGGTGTTGCTGAAAATTGTGAGGAATAAAGGAGTGTTGAGGAGCATGGAGGATGAGGATGTACGATACCAACGAGGAGAAGCAGGCAGGATAGATGTGCGGTTTTGCGTGTGTGTACGTGGTGGAGTTTGTGGAAGTCTGTCCGTCGGTTGCCTTTGTAGAGGGTTCTCATTCCAAACTTTGGGCCGCCCACCCACCCCACTGCCCTGCCTCATTCATCTGCCCTCCATCCATTGAATCCCCATTTCCTCTTATTAGAGAGAGTGCCGCGCCCTCTTTGACGAATGCCAACCCTCTCCAACAGAAAGGCTGAACTTGCAGTTGGAAAGGGCGATAAGAAAGGTCCACACTCATTTTGTGCTCTGCACAAAAAATGAAGGAGCGCATCTCATGAGTATAATATACTGTCACAAGAGTAGAGTACAATACTCTCTAGTTAGAATGATATTATGTTCATGGAAGGCAAATCTAGGAGGATGCCTCTCCAATCTTTCTTAAGTATTAAGTACCTTCCTGCTTGAAACTCTACAATAATTTCATCAACGTTTGCATTCAAAGATGATATGCGGTCTTTATTCAGTTTCTTTGTGACCTTTTTAGGATTCTTGCGAGTATATCTGATGTTGCTGCAAAATTGACAGAGGCTCGTATACTTTCATGTCTACTCACGCGAAAGTGCCCATGTTTTTCTTTGCATGACCTGAGATCTTCCACTCTCTCTTCAAGAGAGATTTTGGGTATAAGCCAATTCAAATCTCAAGGCATCCTAAGCTGTTTTGCATTCTTGAGTCAGTTCCATCCACTTTCCAGGATTATTGTATGCATATCTGATGTTCTTGCACCAATTGGCCAGAAAAATTCTTTCATGATACTTTCGAGTGAAGCTAAAGCTCCGTTTTAGCACAGCCATAGCTTTCTTTCTTTCCCGATCCGAGAGTATACTCACAATCTTTTCTATCGAATATCTTATCCTCAGGAGTGCCACTTGGTTGATATCTTGTTTGAAAATGCCTGGCATCAACAGATTGAGATGACAAAAACGCAGAGCTCCTCATTTTGTCCATATGACTGAAATTGTAAGCTAGATGCGTAGGAAACACATTGTTATTGCTGTACCCCCCTTGAAAGGGTGGTAGTTGTCCCAGCATTATTTGCTGCCGCGGTCCCTGTTGTATGTTTTTGGCTAATCGATAATTCACCTCTCTCATCTTTGCAATCTCCTTGTCAATACACACCTTCTCGTGGGCCACTCGCTCAGTATAGTTTTCGAATGCCGCCGTCTTACAAACTTCACACTTCCATAGTAGAATTGATGTTCCTTTTCTCTTTTTTGTGTGGGGTACTGATTGTGTCGTCGCTTCTACTGCTACTGCTGTCAATGACGTAGCATTACTCATAGTTGATTGCTCTTGTTCGGCTTCGTTGGATGCATCTGCTGCAGCAGAAATATAACCACATTTCATTCTGTCAAAATGATTGATGCTCGGGCACACCGGACTCATTTGTTTGGGGCTACCAACTTGGCTCACATCCTCCATATTGAGGGGGTTCTTCCGCTTCATTTGGCGCTGAATTTGATGTGATAATTCAGGCTCCCCATCATTAAAATTATCATCAATAGTATCATGTGCATTCTTACTGTTTGTCCGAGATTCCATCTCTGACTTTAGCTCTGCTTTTGCTCTTGCCTTTGCAGTGGCACTAGATTTGTATATCAATGCGCCGAGCTCATCTTCGTCGTCGCTGGTGTCATACTGGGGATGACACATCATTTTTCCTGGACTATGGCACTGATGATTGTTGCTATCTTGCTGCGAGGCGGACGTGGTGGGACCTTGGTCACCCCGAAAGATGGCTGGCTCCATAGTATTATTACCATTATTTGCCATGGGGAAGGATTCCTTCAATACCTGAAGCTGATCTTGGTTAGGAACGGCATCCATTGAGGTCATGTAGGCCTGACGCCTGAATTGCTTGGTATGAGGGTTGCCATCACCTTCGCCTTCAAATAGATTGACATTGTAAGGGTTGCCCATGGAGGATGTCATGTTACTGATTGTGTTGCCCATGGCCGTGAGAGAATCAACATTGTTGCTGATCACATTCATGTTCATGTGGCCCATTTCAAGCTCTGGCGGAACCGAAGCTCGACTGACAAACTTTCGCTTAGTTGGATTTTCTTGAAGCGGGAGTAGTTGCGTGGTCGCAGTCATTTTGACACATGTAGGCGAGATATCGCTGCAAGCTAGAGGGTTATTCTGGTCAGCCATTTGAGGCTGCTGCAGTTGAAGCAGCTGTTTGAATTTGAATGCTTCATCTTGACCGACTTGACCGCACCTCATGGTTGTGCTGAAGTGGTTCTTCAACATGGCTTCATTTGGAATAAAAGCAAGGGGCTGAGTGGCAACTTGCGATGTGGTGCCGATCTTGGCGACGTCTCCCCCCCCTCTATTCGCCAGACGCATCTCAACTACCTCATTGACATTCTTCAACTTCTCAACTATCTCATTGTATATCTTCAACTCGGCCCGCGCCAGCTTCCTGCAGTACTCCACGACCTCGTAATCGGCATTGTGCCATTTCTTCGATATGGTCTTGCTGAGCGTCTCGAAATCAAGCGTTCCCTCGCGCTTGCGATGTTTGCGCTTCTTCTCGATGACGGCCTTATGCGAGCTTGAATACCAATAGGGAGGCATGACGAGGTGCTGGTACTTTAGCGGTCGAGGAAATTCGAGTGCATCTTGGTGGTTTGGGTCGAGGTGAGAGATGATCTCCTCGTCGATTCTGCCCGAGGATTG
>JALLOX010000551.1:0-10802 GCA_036939695.1 Thalassiosira ordinaria | reverse complement strand
CAGGGCTTTCCAACGATATGTGACACTTGTCGTGTATCCACGCAGAGCAAAAGTTACAACTTTACCCCCACAAAAACATGGGGGTAAAACTGTAACTTTTCCCATACGAAGCTTCACGCCAAGTGTCACATATCGTTGGATAGCTTTTGAAAAGGAGACTCTATCCTCTGGTGAAAACGTACTATGAAACTTCATGGTTTCTGCGTTATTGATGCTTCAATTTTCACTCTATTCCTCCTCCGGATCGTATCAATTCAGACAATTTTACCCCTGGGGATCTCTAGATGTAATTACCCCTTCGTACGTGTCGGAATTTTACCTACTCCGGGGTACTAATTCGCGTTTTTCTGTGTCACGGATTTAGGTGACCAAAATACGTCAGGACACCCATAATTCACCGGAGCGGAACCGAGTTGTGCGGAGTGCTCCAGCAGCCTCCAGCCATTTTACTCTCTCTCTCTCTCTCTCTCTCTCTCCTCTAGAGAGAGTGTCGGGCCCATTTTGGCAGAGCCCGCTTACAGAGGAACATCTGCCCTCTAAATTCAATGAGAGGTGCGCTGCGCAGGATCCACTTTTCACTTCTTTTCATTTTGTTGCTTCATCGCTGCAGCGCCGAGCTGTTGGACTGCTGTTGGAGAAAGATCAAGTCCCCAAACCATCAAAATGCCTTTCGATAGCGTCGCATCTCATTCAGATAATGAAAGGGACATCAATAATGGTCCTGCGCAGACAACTAATGAGCGTGGTGACATCGATAATGATGGTCCTGAGCAGATTGATTTTGAAGAAGCTGCCCCTGCTCCTTTTGCAACCATCAACATTGTTGATGAAGATGATGAATTAGAGAAAACGGCGGCTGCAGATGGACATTTGGAGGGTAATGATGATGAAGAAGCGGCCCCCGTCCCTTTTGTGATGTCTGATATGGGGGTCTCAATGAGAGCAGCAGTAGATAAGGCAAACCACTGCGGAGGTTTAGAGCAGATGGCTGCGAATGATGCGCCACTTCCCTACCAGTCACTTCTCATGGAAGAGAATAATTCCAAGCCAAATGCACCAAATATCGAGGTTGTAGAGGAACCAGGCAGTATGACAGCAGGGAGTAATGAAGATGCAGCAATGCAACATCAAGAGGATCTGCTTCGTGAACCTGCATCAGCTGTACCAAGCAGCAGCGCCACTTGTGAGGAAGTAGCTGCATCCAATTCCGAGCAAGCCTTGCATGATGAAGTATCTTTGAATGAAGCTACTGACACTTCAAATAATGCTGCCACAACTAGAACGGACGAAGAGACCGGCAATCTAGAAGTGATAACAGAAGCCTATCTGGTAGAATCTGACCATGATAATGTCATATCAGGTTATGCAGAACCACTCTTACCATTTTGGAAGCAAAGACGGACCAAGCTCCTGTTTGCACTTATTTGCGCCTTGGCTATTGCTGCTGTGATTGCTGGCGTTGTTCGTCCTCCATCGGAGGCTACTGGTACTACAACAACATTGGTAGTTGAAACAACTGAACCTCCATCGAACAGCGTTAGCCCTTCGTTTGTGCCGACTGTGATAATGAGTTTGCCTCCATCTATCAGCCCGGCACCTTCCTTAGCACCAACAGATTGTGGTCAAAAGGCATTATCTAATGCCAAAGAGTTGGTTATGCTACATGATGATCCCTTTGCAACAAGAGTCGTTATGGATGGGAGAAATGCATTGGCCATTGCTCATGGTTCAACTGCCAATTCTGCCTTCAATGTGGAATTCTTTTCCTTAAAAGAAGAAGAATGGGAGCGGTCAACTGTTTTCATTGAAGACAACTTTGACCAACATTATGCAGGTGGAACCTACAGTTCTGCTATTTCGGGTAGAAGTGCCTTTGTTGGTTTATGGAAGACAAATACTGAAGATGGGAAAGAGGCAGGCATAGTAAATGTTTATCAGCAGGATAATTTTGGGCTGTGGAAAAAAGTGAAGACTCTAACTCCAAGTGATGGTGGCACTCCATCAGCTTGGTTTGGGAGATCAGTTGACATTGATGGTAATCTGGCCTGCGTGACAGCTACTCATCGTTGGTCGGTGTTTATCTTTCGAATGATAGGAACTGATGGCGAGTGGATGCAGATTGATCAGATTCGTCTTGGTCAAGGAGTATCTGACTGTTTTATATCTGGTGATACCGTAATTGTTCAAACTGTCAATGTGGGAGCAACAGACACGCTTGGGTACTTTGACAAGCTTCACATCTGGACTTATGACCAGGTCAAGAAAGCATTTGTATCATTGCAGGATCCAATACCAGTCAATTGGAAAGCAGTAGCCTTGGATGGGGACAGACTTGTTTACTCAACAATACGAGCATCGCCTATTCGAGATTTTGATTGGGACGAAGTACATATCTACCATCGACAGGATAAAAAAGGCTCGTATGTTCCTCACCAGATCCTAAAAGCGTCCGATTACCATTATTCCTTTGGTGCAGCACTTACAATGGACAAGGATACGATGGCAGTATTTTCGGAGACCACCACTGTAATCTTCTCAGAACACGATGGTTACTGGGAAGAGAGTTTGGTGCTGGATAGAGCTTTTGTGGATTATGCAATATCTGGCCGAAACATTCTAGCCACCATCCATGACATACCAAGCGTCCAAGATGACTTGACTAATTTGTTTCTGGCAAGGATTTATTCGTTTGAGATTGAAGATTGCACGCAGTCGATGTCAACTGAAAGTCCATCCATATCGATGGCACCGTCAGTGTCCTCCAGTTCCATGCCCTGTCATCTGATTGAGATTGAAGTAGTGTTTGATAGTTTGCCTGGAAACACTTTGTGGGAGATACTTGAGCTGAATGGAGATGGAGGATCCATTCTTGTAGAATCTTATCAAGGGGCATGGAACGACAAAGCAAAGTCTTGGTCTGTATGCTTGGAACCTGGCCATTATCAATTTATTATCTCTGACAACCAAGGTAGGCAATTTGTTGTATTATGTGACGAGCTAGCATTACCCACGTCCCTCATTCTATTTCGATTCACTTTTTGTTCTGACAAGGAAATGGTATCTGCTGTAGGGTTGGAGAGGGAAGTTATCGAGTTAGTCATTTATCTGGCGAAACCATTGTCTACGGAGGAGAGTTTGAATACTCAGAGAGTACCACCTTTGTTATTCCACAGGATCAATCTATGTCTCCATCTCTCAGTCTTGCACCATCTCCAACCAGACCATCCTTGTCCCCTACAGAGCTTTGCCATGTTGTTGAAGTAAATACTCTACCTGATGACTATGCTTCTACTGAGACTTGGTGGAGTCTTTCGAAGATCACCAAAACAAACACCTCAGAGGAACTGGAGTTGATCTCCACTAGCTGGGTAGAAGTAGACTTTCAAGTGGACGGGAGAGCCTTCAATGCAGATTTTATTTATGGATCTGCAAGTGATGTGATGGTGAATGGAATGCTGTGTGACTGTGGTCTGGGAATATCCCAATGCTTGTGCAAAGATCAAGTTTGCCTTGTTGAGCGTGGTAATAGTACACTTCGTGACAAGATTGTCAATTGTGAGATTGGTGGAGGATTGGCTGTTGTGATCTATAACAATGGCGGTGCAGACGATGGCTCTGGTTGGTCCATCGACTCTAACACCGTGCATATTCCGGCCATATTCACCACTCAAACAAATGGTCAATACATTGTTGAGTACGCTCTCGGCCAGATGACATCAATAACTGTCTCTCTCTTGCCATTATTTGAAGCAAACGTCCTAAATGTTCGTCGCTTTTGCTTAGAAGAAGGACAGTACCAATTTGGCTTGTTCGATGGAGGTGGCGATGGTATCTGTTGCCAATTTGGTAAGGGTTTCTATAATCTGACGTCTGCTCACAAAGTCATTGCTCAAGGGGGAGCATTTGAGGCTAGTGAAACGACCATCTTTGAAGTTCCATTCGTCGAGGCGCCAACAGGAGTTGGGGCTATGCAAACACTCTCTACTCCAGCTGTACCATATGATGAGCCAATATTACCTCCAACAGCAAGCCCATCATCCAGCACAATATTTAGAGGGGTCCAGGGATACGTATGATTTGATGAGGACGAAGATGGTGTTTTCAGCCAAGAAGTTGAGTCACCTTCTATTGGATCATTTGTGAATCTCCGTGTATGTGATGGGGATACATGGGCGGGTACTACAAGGACCGACGAGGCGGGTCTATACCAGTTTGCAGAGAGCACAGGAGATTACTATGTTGAGTTCATTATCCCTTCTGCGGAATTTGAGGTCACAGTATCGTTTGTTAATCATGGCAAGGGTATGTATAATGCCATTTCCGCTGTATCGCTTAATGTCGGAACATCTCCTTGTGTCAAAGTGGATTCTTCTTACGAAGGGTTCATCAATGCTGGCTTTGTTATGAAGAAGCCAACAAAGCCATCCAGTGTCTTTGAATGAGATTATAGGCCGTTGATCCTTGCAAAAAGTAGGCGGCTACTACTTAAGCCAACTTCATCAATGCTGAACGAAACACATACCTATATCTATTATGAGTACTCTTTTTGGTTTTTCACTGTGTGTATCCTTCTAGATATCGACATATTTTGGTCAGTAATACTCTCGCCACACCCTACCAACTGCATCATTTTCTTCACAGGAACGAGACGGAGACTGAACGAGTAGCATTTCTGTTCAAAGCTTATTCCCCGAGAGTCTGTACCCCCACCATCTGAAATAAGTGAGGTTGCGATGAGCACAGTGTCGGTGTTAGTCTTGGCCTTGGTCTTGGTTTTGGTCTTGATCTTAGGAAGGAAAAGCATCAACATATTATTTGTTGCACTATGGCACAGACCAGATCAAGTCGAACCAAACCAAACCAAGATTTGCCAAGATCAATAATAAATCAACTCATATCCGCACTCTAAAAAAGAAAGGAACACACAAACACTGTTCTTCTAAAGATGAGCACCAAATAGAGAGTCAGGCAATTCAAATAAATTTCCATTTCATTGATTAAATCAAATCAAAGGTGCGAGAACCAAAACGAAATAGATATGTTCAATATCATGTTCAATACAATAAAGTCAACGAGTTAAACCTGACTGTGATCAAACAGGTCAAGTCAACCGTCAAGCAGAGTATCCGCCGAAGACGTTCTTGTAAGCCCCTCCAACGAGTAACTCTCGCACGAAGTCTGCAGGTATTAATATTGTGGGCCGCCTCAATAACAGCATTACTAGGTTGCCAGTGTATATTGAGCCCTACACACAACCCAGCTATAATAATGCAAGCAGGCAGCATATATGGAAAGCAAAAAACAACTAGACACCAAAACCTTAGCAGCAGATACAATAGTAGCAGTAGTAGCATTGGCAATAGATGCAATAGCAATGGCAACAGTAGCAATAGCAACAGCAGCAACAGTGACATTACCTCAAATGACATATGGCCTTAGGCAGCACCTCTATTAGACCTGTACTAAGGTCCAATAGTACCAAAACCCAGGCAAAGGGAAAGGGTACTTTGGTGCTACACACCTTTGCACCCTGCCTATGTGCGTGGAGGAATGTGTTGTTAGTCACAGTGTGCACACAGACCACTTCTAGTCTGCATGGGACCCATAACGCATATCTAAAACTTTATTCTACACCCATCATGATGCATGATGCATAGTAGCATGGCTGCATTCTGGTTCATGGCTGAGCGATTTACAGGGGTTTTCATATCAGTTGTAGGTTTTATGGGTCCATTGTTATGATTGAGTGAGGGCAGAGTTGCATGAACCCTAATTATTGCCATATAGACATTTTGTTAGCCTACATGCAGCACTCCCACAAAATCACCAAAAAAGTGCTCACGTCTCACGTGGGGTCGAAACACCACGGCCTCCAATAGTAGACCCAAAAATCAAATTGCTCTGTTGGAATCCTCTGCACCAACCATTATTCACATGCTTTAGAGACTGCATCTCCAATGCATATTGAGCTTTCAGCCATGGCTGTTCAACAAGTATTGGCTGAGTAATGCATGCTCAATGTTTTGTATGGGAGTTATTAGTAATTATACCGGACGATATGCAACGTGGTCCGCAAAAATTACTGACAACGCCCATACTATATCCAACTGAAATCTAATAGTTGATTAATTCTATTCATTAGAAAATGGAAGAAAAGAAGGTTGTAACACATACAGCACCATTAGCCAAGGCAGAGCCTTGCTATTTCTGTTACACCTTCCTACTGGGCCTAACTGGCTACCCCCTGTGATCAGGGTGGTGAGGGTGAAGCCCCACTGTCATAGATTTGACTCTTTGGGTGCAACCCTTGCTTGCAACTCCTGATTGCAACCGGAAGACACCAGAGCTCAGTATTGCTAATTGGCGTAAGCCAGGATATTATGCATGCAGGAAAAATTCCAAAACCAACGCAAGAAGGAAGTAAGAACTCCGATGAATTTGCAGATATGTCATTTTGTCATTGTATTCAGCACAATGAGGTCTGTTGCGGCGTCAACTTTCATTGAAAGCAACGTCCATTTGATCCCTCAGGTGGTCAAACTCTCTTACATCGCCAGTCGCCTCTGCATATGTGCAGCAGGCCGGCTCAGATGCTGTCGGCAAGTTTTATTATCCATGTTGGGGGGATTCTGAAGCAGATCAATTTGATCTCCTGTGCGAATTATATGGTAGATGGGTCCAGCATAATTGTTACAGCAAATGCTGTTGATCTTTGGGGTTAAAACATCATTTGTCCCGGAGCTGTTTTGTGTAGCAGTGCCCCCGCTCCCATTGATTTGATGCTCATTCTCGTGTAGTGGTGTAAGTGGTAGACTCCCTTGTGATGGGGTGTCAAACATGCCCTCCCCCATCATAGACATGCAATTTGGTATGGGTGCATTTTTTGGAGAGAAAGATTTTCATTGCTTTGGTTGCCACCCGCTATTGTATTCCCGTTGCCCAATATTCTTGTTGTCGTCCCTCTTTGTGATTAGCGGATGACGCCAACGAGGTGCGTTCCCCAAGGCAACCTTCTTGGTGGTGGGCATGTCTCTTTTCCGATCGCTGCTGTCGCGATGCGGGTGACAAAGCCACGAGCAGTCCAGCATGTAGGAGCAAACATTAAGGGAGTAGTTAGACGTTAACCAAATAAATCAAAGCCATTGAAAACTTGGCTAGTATTCGACCCCCTGTTTCCATGAAGTATGACTTTGGGAGTTGAGGGAGGTCTGTAGGTGTTTGTTTCATGTTAGATCACAGCAACAGACCTCGTAGGTGATCCAATTTGTGCTGTTCTTGGGCTGCGAGCCATGGAAAATCCTTGTTTTTGTTACACACAAGGTTTCGGTGGCGCCACAGGGGTGTTGGTGAATTGTGTTTTGCCCTCCCTATGGTGGGTGGTACGCATCCGCGAAGTGACAATGCCCATACCAAACATTGGGCATGCAGTAATCGGCCTTTGGTGATCTGATATTTTCATGTTCAAAATCACAATGCGGATGAGAAATGCATTGTCAAAAAGACTTGCATAATGATTGGGGTTAGCGGTTGCTGCAGCCCATCCATTTTTTGGGATCATAAAGCAGTGGCCATGGTGTTATGACCATGCAAGACGTTTTTTCGTGATTTTGTGGGATCCAGTTGACATCATCTTACCACGTCTCAATGTAAAAATTCGTACCAGACCCTCAGGGTTCATGCTGGTCACACTTGATCTTGATGGATGGATGCATGATTATTTGTTTGCTGAAGGGAGCTCATATGTATTCCCAGCAAGGGTAATAGGAAATCTTACAATATCTTCTTCTATCAGGTCAGTAAGTATCCATATGCATCCAATTTTCAGCACGCACAGTTCTGTCCTCACTTGTATCATTTAGAATAGGTTCCTGTAAATACCCAATCCATCATGACCACTTGAGTCCTCACTTGTATTCTGGGAACCTACCTGTCTTATGTCTCATACTGCTCCGAAAAATCATTTGTAGACTCCCACTCCAATCAAATTTTGTCTGAGGTTATGATTTTGCAAGATATGTGAGCAAAACATTCCAATATTGCATTTGAATCTAAAATTGGGAATAAATAAAATCAAAATACGAGTCATAAACCACCTCTGGGACTTTCGCCTTTTTGCACCATTTATGGGACTTTGTACTTGCGGTGCTGACTTCAAGGGCACCCGGCAGTTTCAAAAGCTAGAAAGTGCAGATATGTTAGCATTTGGTCTTAGCTACAAGTAGATGTCACCGCCTCCCCACCCCGACCATTATTCATTGAGCATTATCATCAATACTCGGCGTAATGTGAAATGGTGTCATTTCAATTTACATTTGAGATTTACCTCGAACTTTGCTTGAAAAAACTTTATTTTGAAATTAAAACTAGATTTCGAAAGGCTGTGCCCTTGATTTCGCTTGATGTTCCAAGAGATTGCGATGCTCGAGTATGGAATTGTCCCATGTGCTCGACTTCGCCGATGCCCCATTCTGTTGATTGCTCAATCGAAACAAGTGACAAGGAATCCTTGTCATCCTTCCGCCCTTTTTCGTCTTCGGTTGCCACACCGACGTTTCGCCTTTTTCTAGCGCGCTAGCGCGAGAGTTTCCTCTCCGTCTCCTCAAAAATGGCAATGCCCCGGAACTCTCCTTCTCGATTAATGTAGATTATTGCTTGTCCACCCCACCCTCCTTTCATAGCTGCTTGCCTGCGCCCGGCTAACTCACCTGCTCTTTCAAAAATTCTATGTTCTTCCTCGACAAGCTCCTCGCAATGATTGTTGTTGTGACTCCCTGGCTCTCGTTGGCAAGAGAACGGAAGCTGCTTTGACAGTTGTTACGTGTATAGACCCAAGCGTTCAAATCACTTGTCGTTCACTATCGTCTCCAACCGAATCACCTCTCTTTCCCCTCCGACCGACAAAGAGAGAAACAACCAGAAGAAGACATCTCTCTCTTTGTTCTTCAGCTCATCAACAGCTGATAACCAGGAAAAGTTGGTCATGTCATCCCTGGCATTCGACGGTCGTCTACCTTTTCGATAAAACAGAACCACTCCATGGACCGTAGCATTCATTTTAGTTCATCGCCCGCGCCCTGAATTCCCTAAATTCTTTTTCACTTTT
Organism: Thalassiosira ordinaria; assembly: GCA_036939695.1. Lineage (NCBI taxonomy): Eukaryota > Bacillariophyta > Thalassiosirophyceae > Thalassiosirales > Thalassiosiraceae > Thalassiosira > Thalassiosira ordinaria. Next base: position 1,699 of record JALLOX010000551.1, on the reverse strand, counting down.
CAACTTTCAACTCGAACCAATAATGAGAGACAGCCAGCCAGATTCACCCTTGCTCTTAACTGAAACATAAGTAGCCATCTCTTTGTTATTGTTTTTCTTTCTAGAGAGGAGACAGATGATGTACGGAAGGATCCCATGTAGATTATTGAGTAAAATAAATGAAGGAATCGGAAGAGCACTATCTTTTGCCCCAGGCATGTTGTCACATTAGCCGATTCACCTCCCTTCTTGGAAACGTCATCTCGCAATCAACGTGTCAGATGAGGAGTGTTGCCACGTTTCAGCGAGCAAGGTTCCACTGTTCGAGGGAGTAAAATGGAGGCATGCCGGATGCCGGTCTGGAGTGTTGGGGACAAGTGTCGGTCCCCTAATGGCACGGGACCATAGGAAGGAGTGGATGCGAATGGGTGGAGGGAGAGACGAGCGATGCGTCTTCGTGCTCCAAGGGATGCGGGGTTCTTCCCGGCCCCTATGGTAGAGCAAGAGTTGATGCTGAAGGCGAGGAGGCCGCAAACATGCCACAATGGAGAGATGGTGGAGCCGGGAGAGAGGGGAGTGGTTACAGTGTCATGGTTGCCACGATCCTGGTCTAGATGACACTGCGGTAAGCCCTACAAGCAGGCCGTTGCCTTAGGAGGCTGCAAGGGAAGTGTCGGGAGAGTGGGGATTGGCTATGGTGCCATTGGGAGACTATTGTTCATTGTTGCCGTCGAATGCTGAGTATCCAACGACGAAAGATGATTAGTGGTAATGAAAAAGTCAAAAATCGTAAAGTATAAATTATTTCCTTAGTGCAAAGCTACGGAAGTCCCATAGACGGTCGCTCTTAAAAAATTGAAAATTGATCGTCAGTAGTTATTTGATGATGGCTTGGAGTTCGGTCACATTCGGACCTCAGACCAAAAGGAGCGGGGATATGTTAGACGAAAGCACCTACTTTCACATGTTTATTTCGAAAGTTAGTGAATCGGCCTAGCGCGGAAGTTCTACAGTGCGTTTACTAGGCGTTAAAATGTAAATTTGCCGTTTTGAAAGTCCCATAGGTGGTTTATGACTCGTAGGAATTCAATACAATAGTTTGCCGCCAACTTCCTGGATTTTCTGCCATAAGCAAACCATCAGCAAGTAAAAAAGCTCTAACATCTAAATCACCCGCGAAGCTCGAATTATGATGCTCTCATCGGTATGAAGTTTGTTTTCTGTCGCTATCTCAACTTTTTTCATTCAAAAGTCGAGCCGGCCTCTCCAGCTAGCTTTTCAAATATAGCCAACGAGCCATTGAGTCTGGCCAACTAAGAGCGGATTTCGAATTCTTTCTTGATCTTCGGGGTGTTTTGCCTTGCAAGACGCCGCCCGGTATGTGATATATACTGATGCAATGGGCAGACGCTAGAACTACATTTGATTTAGACTTCGTTGACATAACTTTACCGGGGCTGAGCAGGATATGAGATATGAGCAGGGCTCAACCTCGTTTTTGTTGAGATTGAGCCCCATTGAGCCCCGCTGCCAAAAATTGGCGGACGATAGCTTCATAGGAGAAACAAACCACTCTCTCTAGAGAGAGGTTGACAACTACTCATGGCCAATGATAATGGCTCCATGGCTCCTTGACTTAATGCAACCCGTCCTCAAAAAGCAAATCATCTAGTGTTGCAATCATCTAACAATTTCATCTGACATCCAGCAGGGAAACCGC
>JALLOX010000550.1:0-10807 GCA_036939695.1 Thalassiosira ordinaria | reverse complement strand
TTATCTATTGTGTCCCTTGACAGTTCGAGAGAGCGATGGAGCAGCTGAGGTCTAATGCACACATTCGATGCCTATTGTTATTAGTTATCTGGGCTGCATGCCAAGCACTTCTGGCACCATCGTGCCCATTGAACCTTGGTTGCAACCGCGGCATGACCAACAGTTGGGCATGATTTTCTTCTTCTCAAAGTATGTTAATCATGCGTGTTTGAAAGTATGCCGGCTAATCGCGCACCGTTGATTCCGGCGTGCTTGGGTCTATGCCACTGGTTGGCATCCTTATCCTCTTCCTGTGCAAGGTCATCATTGGATGGATGGCATAGGCATAGATAAACGAGTTGCTGGAAGCAGTATCGCAGCGTAAGAAAATTTTTGGACATCGTTGCATTGTAAAGATGGAGGATCCTATCGAGTATGACGACTCTGACAATGATGAGTTGAAGGCAAGGTTTGATCAGTTGGTGGAAGCCATGTACAGCATGGATAGAGGGATCGATTCGGATGACACAGACATGGACAACATGGATGAGGACAATAACGAAGTGGAGGTCGCAGAATCATACGAGGCCCTAAATGAACGCATTCGCCTTGAAGTCACCGCCAGGCCGACGCTTGCAAATATTGTAGCAAAGAGAAGCATATGGGACGACCATCCATGGTCCCTTCTCAAATTTGCTTACACTACGCTCTACCGTGAATTGTCTCATCCCATCATCAAATTTCTCATCGAGGCGAACCCTTCTGCTCTTGTGTGGAATACTGGGTGTGACAAAAATACTCTCATTTTTATGTCCGGACACCCGAGGCATTGTGTGTTGATGCCTTGGATTGCTACAAATCATCCTTGGGTTCTGGATCATGAACTATGCCAACGAGAGCCACCTGTGTTTGGTTTGATCTATCAGTATAACAATAGATCGGAGAATGGAGGATGCACTGCCGCAATGATTCAGCAATTCTTTGAGGCTTATCCGAAGGGGTTGACTCAAAAGGATGGAGAGTGCCAGTTTCCCATTCATGCCATCATTTCTATGAGTAAAAGATATGTTCATGGCAAGAAAGAATGCAATGTAGACCTGTTCAAGTGGATGTCTGAACAATGCACAACAAGCATGATAAAGACAGATAAATACAAAAAGACCCCGCTACATCATGCATGTGAGCGCCTTGGGCTACATGGTGGCTCGCCTGAGATCTGCAAGTATCTGATTGCCAAATGTGGCGAGGCAGTTAGAATGGCCAGGAATTGGAACAACCTTCCAATACATTCTCTTTTGATGGGGCACCGCCAACGTTCACAATCAACTCTGGAAGTTGCTATGCTTCTGCTACAAAAATATCCGGAATCTTTTCACATGGCCACAAGTAATGATTCCAAGGATACGCTGAGTTCAGACCTATTCATCCACCATGCTTACTTGCAAGCGACACAGAAGGCTTTTCAAGAAGCAGTGTCATCTACCAAAGATTCATTGATGAGATCAACATGTGATGTATTTGGTTTATGGGCTGATTCATGGGGTCAAGTTTTGGAAGCGGAGAAAGAACAGGTTGAAAGCAGTGATGGGGAAAGTGAATCTGATGAGGAAAGCCTTGATAGTTTGTGAGGAAAGTGGCAAATGCGTCTTTGGTGGTTTGTGATTTAGGCTGCCACCTATTATGTTGGGCGAGGTAGGTGTGACTAGAGAGTGCTGAAGAAGTGAAAGAGTATGGGGTGGGTCTCAAGGCCAGAGAATCCATCACACAATAGGGTCAAATTCATATTTCATACCAACGCTGCCACTCAGTAGAGTGGCTATTATCAATAATTCCTATCCGGTTGGATGGTGCCATCCTTTTCTGAGTCCACGCCATGGTTATGACATAATGCAGAAGAGACTGCTATTTGCGAAGTCATTAGTACAAGTTAGTATCACTTCCTGAAAGGATTCTATTATAAGAGCAAGAATTGGGAGACGAGAGAATAGGATAGAACCGAAATAAAATGTTGTGTTACCAGTCCACCTTAGATTGTAAAAAATATCTGATTGCCTCATGTAGACAGAAAAGCCATGTGACAAGCCTATTGAAGAAGTAGCATCCTGCAGATTCTTCGACTCTTCGGCTGGATCATAAGAAAGATTAGGGATCGGAGGTGGAAGCTATCCAAATAGACATGACTGATCAGAGGAAGAGGACACCATGGTATTTTGTTATTGTAAAGTATTGAGTATTCGACTTGTTTGGTTAGCTGTAGGTTATGCCCCATCGAGGCTCCATTGTTGAGGTGCCTCCCTAAAAAATCTGCCTATTCGTGTTATCATGGATTGAAATTGATTTCAATGAAATACCCTCATCTTACAAACAATATCCTTGATAAGTAATATCATTTATTTATTAGCCCAGTTAATGTATGCAGGTAGGCACAGATATTGATGGTACAAATGTGATAAAAGCAACAACACTTTTCTCTTGAGCTTGTACCTCTCACTTCTAGATCATCCTAGCCAATGATATATGGTGGATTGTGACTCTCACTCACCATCCTTGATGGCCTCTGCTCCTTGCTGTACAATTTTCCCAGCAACGGTGCATATCTCATATCTCCTCCTCCTCCTCTGTGCACCTTGCGAATATTATAGATCATTTTACAGCAACACAATCAAAGCCCCACCTCATTAAATACAGATCGTATGCCCATTTCGGCAACAGACGCAGCCACACGAACATTCAAAGAGTTTCCCAAAAGCTTCCACTGCTGTTTCATTCTACACTCGGCAGGAAAACTAAATTTGCGAATACTCTCTTTTCCCTTTCCATCCATTGATGCCACATCACAAACTGCCGTTGCCACCCCTGGCTTTGCCACTGGAAAACCCATCAGTCTAGCAATCTCAGTACCCGATAAATATCTCATGTGATGATCCCAATCAATATCCTCTGACCAAGATGCATCAAAGGTGCGCTTCTCTGGAGACTCTAGCTGAAACCGATCAATGGATGGTGGTGCATTGTCAATCTCTGCTGTTGACACTGCATCAGCCCCGCAAGCATTATCATCCAATCTACCATTACCATTATTGTTTTCTACACCAGTATCAGCAGCAATATCATCTCCTCCCAGAGAAAGAGGACCAGTGTACAATATGCTTCCAGTGCCACGAATAAACTTCCCATACGAATGAGTGAAGCACGACGTGCATTTGTGGTACGGCGTTGCGATATCAAAACACCACGAGGAAGAGCTCTTTCGAAACTTTTCGGGTATTTGTAGAGATTTCATCCTCAAAGCCTGTGATGATGGTTGGTCATTATCTGCAGCCTCTGATTTATTAGCATAAGGTGGAAGATCTGTATCAAGAAAGGAACCTACACATGGCAACTCTGGCAATTTCGTTCTTCCCTCAACTAGCAAAGCTTTCTCATCATGTATAATTGGTGGTTTGTCCAATGCTTCACGGCAGAATAAATGATCACACCTACCATCTCCCCCAAGAAATGGTGGCTGTACTGCACCACCTCCGATGTTCAACTTCCTTTGCAAAAAGGAAGCATCTTTACGAAATGCCACAGTATAATGCCTAGGTCGATTGTTTGGTATGCCCACGTGAGTAGGATCCAAGTGAAAATGACCCACGTGATAGTTACGCTGTGATAATGCTTTTCGCCAAGTTTGAAAGCTCCCCCCATCGTCACTATCATTGTTGTCGTTGATTTCATTGTCAGTTGATTTTTTGCTCTCCCCATTGCCATTCTTGCCAACATCAATAACCTCATCATCATTTGTTGCTGCTGTATCCCAACTAGAACAACTCTTCTCAAAGCCAACAACATTCTCCAACAATATCAACGCAGGCAGCGTCTCCTCTTCCATCTCCCCAATCAAATCACACAAATGCCTGAAAGATTGTGAACGTGGATCGACCTTTTCATTTTGTTGATTGGAATGTTGTCGTGTGTGCGGTTGACAGGGAGGTGACATGCACCATATATCGGCGGAGTGGGTTTGGAGTTCAGTTAGGGTGAGTCTTTCTATGGGTGTTTGACGTGGCTTGTATTTTTTTTGTTCCTTCTTTCTTTGCTTTTGCATCTGTTTCTTTTTGTTGTTTTGTTTGATTTGCAATGCATTCTCTTCGTTGGAAGACACCATATTGCCATCATCATGGTCAGCATCCTCTGGTGAATCAAAATGATGATTCATGTGATTTTGGTAAAAGACCGAATTGCACAAATTACTGTGATCATAGGCAGCCAATAGCTGAGCTCGAAGTTCTACAGATTGAGCTGAACCTGCCTCTTTCCAATTATTGCCATGCTGGATGGATATTTTAGGCCTCTTGGCATCATGGAGCTGCTGTGACGGTACATCAATGGCAGCTTCCTGAACGATGGACCGACACGCATGCTCGAGAGCGTAGCCCCAGCCGCCGATGCCAGAGTAGAATTCGAGATAGGTCAGGGTGATCATCATTAGAAGACAATATTATTGTAATATGAATTAGATGATGCATTGTATTGTCATGATCAAAAAATGAGTGGATAGTGGAAGATAGTGGATGTGTATGTGTTTATCTATTGATCACGCAGCTGACCCGTGATCACAGAGAGCTTGTGGGTTCTCCCTTAGGTAGAGATAACGAAATATTATAAGGCATCCACAGGTAAAGAAGTATTATCGAATAAATTTTGTTATGTAGTACATTGAAAATAGTATGAGTATAACATATTGTTGTATCATAAAGTTAATTATGAAGCGCTGGTGGGTAAACGACGGACGAGATAGTTTGGCGATTATTGTACCTATTCCTTTTATAAAGCTACTAAATCGCCAACACACATCAGAATGACAAAAATCAGCAAATCTGAACCCACGTGATCACGTGATCAAATCACTGATCAATGCAAGTCAATTCCTGTCAATTCGGAGGTCAGAGGTCAGAGAACGAAGAACAGTACTGCAAAGTAGCAGACTGTACGCTGATACTGTAGCAGATAGGAGTGTGAAGAGCAAGCAGAAACAGACGAGGGCTTGCCCTTGCAACGGGTGCTGACGGGTGATTCACGATGGTGTGGTAGACCAGTGGGAACGGACAACTCACCGACGCCCGATTGTCAGGTGCATGAGAGTCTATGAGAGTGCAGCCAGAGTGCAGCAGAGCAGGGCGTGGAGGGCGACGTAGTCGTGAGGGTTCATTGCTCCTCAGGTTGGCGTGATAATTATTTTTCAGGACAGATCATATTATTATCATGGGCCGCAAGAATAAACTCAAGCGCGATAAGGCTGGAAATAAGGGAAATGTCTCTCCTGCTCCGGCGGTTCTCGATGGCGGTGTCGTGAGCCTAGGTCTCCCCTCCTTTTTGGCAAAAAACAAGCGAAATGAAATCTCCAAACCCACCGACTTGGATGATGAGATTATGACATTGTTCCTCCCTCCCAGGCCAGATATGGCCCTCGATCCGTCGACAATGGCACAAAAGCTCGATTCGCTGCCTCCCAACAAGCGCACGGCAACTTCCGAACGACTCATAAAGGCTGGAGCAATGATTGACGAGATCGAGTCCCTCCAAAAGTCACGTAGTGCACACACAGATGAGAATTCGGTAAACATCGCCGAGCTAAAGTCTGACTCCTCTTATGTCAAAGAATGCGTCCTCTGGATCAACGCCTACATCTCGTCAGATTTTCGAGTCTTGGTTCCCTCCCATCTCATGTCTGGATCGCCGCTCCCTGAATGCTGGACCCACATCAAATTGCTCCGTCCCCTGGACACCAACGAGCCTCAGCTGATGAATTTGGATGCCATTAGCTTTGTGATATTGTTGGCGACGGCTATCAGGATCCAATCTCCGCAGGATCGATTCAGTTTGCAGATTGTACATGAGTTACATGCTCATGTAAACGGGGGGTATGATTGGCTGGACTTTGAACTGTTGAATGATCACCAAGAAACAAAGGATCTTGACGAGTCATATCTACGATTTGCATTGGCATCCGTGGGAGTCAAAAGGGCAAGGGCCCTGTATCGCAATTCGGATCAACGTCAGCTCCTACCATTCCAATCCTCCAATGGAAATGATGACGCTACTCAATCAAAATCATTGCTGCATTCCATACAAACTTTTGCAGAGGAGCAGGTTCGCTTCCGACCGAATTCTCCTGTTGGATATTTCAATCTGGGATGGGTTTCCTCTCAGGTGAAGCACAATGGAAGACACCCGTGGACTGCTACTTTCAACTTTTACAATCACATGGCGGACTGTTGCTTGATGGCAAATGATGCGGACGATGACTTTTATCGTGCCATTGCCGGCGTCGAGGTGGCGATGAGCTTGGTGCTTGGTGCCCAACCGCTGGTGGGGTACGCAGTCCCAAGCAGCGCGAAGGTGCAGGTCCTACGAGACATTGTCACCACATCTCCGATGACGCGAGGGGAATCGAACAAGATTAGATTGATGGCGCCCACTGTATCCTCGGCGCGCGAGGTCGAGGAGAATGAAAAACGACGAGTGAAGGAGGGGGTCCTGCCCACACAACTCGAGGCTGGAGAATCCGTACTTGTCCCACACTGGGACGTCCGCCGCATCTGGAATTATGCCATGCAAGCCTACTCGAGGGTCGAGGAGTTCAAGCACGGCAACTTTGTGTACGGCGAGAGCTCGGGATGGGATATTGCCGAGTCATTCCTCAAACAAGTACGGGAGGATAAGGTTGCACCGAGGCAGTATGGCGCCTGTCCACGTGTGGGCTTTGAGAGGTCGCGCGACAAGGGGTGGTGGCCTTGTAATCACTGTGGCAATGTGCTATCCGGCTCTGACCTGAAGCAATGCTCGGTCTGCAAGAAGGCTCAGTATTGCTCGCGCGAGTGTCAGAAGAAGGCGTGGAAGGTGCACAAACGCTTATGCATCCCTGTGAAATTATAGATGGATATCTTACATCAAGGCATAGCAGTGATGATTGATAATATTGGGTTAGCCATTGGTGCTAAAAGAGCACAAAATACCCCCCAGGCCCCAGGTGACGCATTAGTGAGTAGAAGAAGGATGTGGTTGCATATTTGTTTTATTCTTTCAACTAGGCATGCTGCATGCCTATACTTTATTTACATTTATGACAATGTCGTTTGGTGGTAACTGTGGTTGTACAAGAAAGTCATTACACACACCAACATGGATTGGTCTCAACGGTGAAAAGGGTACAAAGAAAAGCTTTCCCATAGCTTTAATCATTGCTGAATGTATGTTGGTGCTTTATATTCTGCGGCTTACTTATCAAAACACGAGTGCTTGTTCACTGCAACATTGGTGACCATCAAAGAAATAAGCGAAAAGTACATCAAACACGCATCGGTCAGTCAGAGAGTGAACTAAAAACAAGTAGATAGATTCATTTGCCAGTATTTTTTTCATATTTACTGTTCAATATTAGTGGCAATAATATGTATAATGTATCAAAAGTATGACTGCCAGGCGAAGAACGGAATTCATTGTTTTCAGTGTGCTAAGAAGAATGCTCGGGGTATCTCTTGAGAGTAAAATAGAGCAAAGATGATATCCATGCATCCAAGAGATTTGATAGGGTAAAGATTTATGTTTAACAATAATTGAATAGCCATCTTTAGTTTCATGCCATAATTGATACAATTACCTCTTATTGGTTATCCTGACATCCGTTTTTCGCAAGGTCAGCATCATGGAAGCTGCCAGAAATATCAAACTGGCAATATCATCTATTGGCATATCAATCCACGAGAACAGAGGGCTTTCACCCGAATATCATTGCTAGTTTGTTGACGCCTCTCATTTGCTCCTATAAATATTTCTCCTATCACACAAAGAGGAAAACGATTCTTCATCTTTTCTCCAAAGTTGAAGACTCTCATTTGCTACCACAACTGCAATTACTAATAACAGCCCCAACAAAAAAGAACAGTAGGAATAATCCCAGCATTACGTCGTAGGCGACCAGGAAAGAGTCTGCACACGTGTCTGCCTTATATTCCAAATCATATGCCACCTTCATGTTTTCAGATGCCATTGCCGAGAGAATATTACTAGTCCCTTTTAAGATCTCAATCCAAACTTGGTTCAGTATTTGAATGACTGCCCATAGTCCGACTCGGCCTGCTATTACTGCCAATGAGATGCCCAGGCAGAGACCGAAATCAAGGGAACCTAAATAATCTTGTCCTGTTGTAGACGATATGCCTACAATTGAAATTATGGACCCAAGACTGAAGCCAAAACCTAAGGAAGCAACAATAGTCTCCTCCCAACCGTTCACCCTTTCTACCTTGTCCATGATTGGAATTGTACAGTTCTATTCTCAGCTGAAACTACAATCCTACCAACGAAATGGACAACAAAACAAAGATCTTAGAAATCTTAGAGCAAATATTATTATCTGTGAAATTTTCAGAGTCGCTTGAACATCTAGAGAGAACTGCCCACCCGGCTCATGTACCACAGCGTACGATGCAGGGTGCGTACAGGTGCTTATTTATGATGACTGATGACCGCCGTCTGCCATTACCATTATTTGCTGCCTCTGCCATGTCACGCTGCCATCGCCCCTGCCATCGCCCCTGCCATCGCCCCTGCCATCGCCCCTGCATAGCGCCTCTAGCCACATTGTTTCGCTCCTGTTCGATCTTCAATCTGTAGCTGTAACCTTCTGGAGCCATATGAGCACAATTATTACTAACGAGGCAGATGAGGTCTGTGCTTCGTGTGGAATTAAGGGAGGCGATAAAATCAAGCTGAAGCGGTGTAATGCTTGCAAACTCGTTCGATATTGCAGCATCGCCTGCCAAAAAGAACACAGGCCGAAGCACAAACGGGCATGCAGAGAGCGAGCCGCCGAACTGCGTAACGAGTTGCTCTTCAAGCAACCCGAAGGCAGTCACCTGGGAGATTGCCCCATTTGTTTTATTCCCCTGCCATTTGATGGGAGTCAATCCAGATATCATATGTGTTGCTCCACACACGTCTGTTTTGGCTGTGCCTATGCCCAGCTACTACACGAAGATGAGGAAGAATCACAGGAACCGAAATGTCCATTCTGCCGAACGCCCATTCCAGAAACAATGGAAGAAGCTGAACATTATAGAATCAAAAGAATTGAAGCAAATGATCCAGTTGCGATTCGCCTAAGGGGTGTTGACTGTTATTATGAAAATGACTATGAGGGTGCATTTAAGTTTTATTCAAAGGCGGCCAAGTTGGGTGATTCTGAAGCCCATTACCAGCTAGCTATTTGTTATATGCAAGGAACGGGAGGTGTAGAAAGAGACAGGAAGAAGGAAATCCACCATTTAGAAGAGGCTGCCATTGGTGGACATCCAGTAGCGAGGCACAATCTTGGAATCTTGGAGGGAGAAATGTTTAGTTCAACTGAAGTGGGTAGAGTTGCAAGCTCATTGAAGCATCATGTAATTGCTGCAAAATTGGGTCACAAAGGTTCATTGCAAAGGGTCAAGGAAGGATTTGAGGTGGGTTTAGTTAAGAGACAGGATCTTGATGCAGTAGTTCAGGCGCACAAGGCTTCCATTGATGCAACTAAAAGTCTGCAGAGGGAGGAAGCAAAGCAATATTTTGATGAGTGTGAAATCGATGAGCGTGAAGCAACCAACCCGAGACCAGGAACTTAGAGGGAACTGCCCAATCTGCTAAATACGACTATCATCCAAGCAAAATAAGCAAATATCTTTGCATACTTCTCTGAGTGGGTGATAGAAGGATGCAAAACCCACAAATGCCCGTTTTTGTCGAGCAACTAGGTCCTAACACAAAGCGGAGCAAAGCGAGCAATTGCCAATTGCTGTCTTTTGGAGAGAGAGAGAGACAATTTCACTTGCAACTTTCTCTTACTACTACATCTTGTTTGAAGAATCGTGATATTATGTAAACTTATATTTGAAGTGCCTGGGAGGGAGTTCTATGTGTAGGTGCACCATACTCAATAAGTGATGCAGTGATTGCTACCTCAATAATTATTTTTTACCCTTGAAAGAAAATGTCACAATCCAACCCAATTCTGTTTTGATGATAGAATCCTTTCATTTTATGTGATGACATAATTTACACTCACGATAATTGTATGCTTTGATCAGTGGTCACTCAATTTTTGTTGTTATTCTTTTTTGAGAACAAGAATTCTGCATCTCTTTCTCAATATGAATATTGTCACATCTCTATCAAAGCTTACTTTTCCCAAATTTGAGCTTCATTGCAGCCTCCAGGCAGTCTGATTCAAAATAATTTAAACGATGAAATAAGACATTGTGTGTACGAGACCTTCTCCAAAAGGATAAAACATACCTCCTCGATCAAAGCGCTCATCCAATTTCATCAATTCCTCTTTACATATATCTTCAAGATGCTTCTGTCGTCGCCTTCTCATCAACGAAACAAAAATCTGAAAGGTTTGTAGAATAATATGAGCATAACTAAGAATAGTTTCAAATTTTGAAGATAATAGTGAGATGGTACGGACAAACGCCCTCACTAACCTCTGCAGTTTCACTTGCAAGCGGAAGGGATAGTAAATTCTTTTCAATCTTTCTGCATACTATACTTCCTATGCTCTCTCGGTGGAAAGGATCATCTCTATTTTGATCCAAGTTGTCATTTATTATTGACGAACATAAATTATATCGCTCAGCTGTGAACATGATTTTGGATTCCTCATTTTTATAATCATCATTTTTTTTAAATTATAAAAATTATTTGGAAAACTCATCATACAAGAAATTTTTGGATTTATCATTTTTATTATCATAATATTTAATATAGGCCTCACTAAAACAGTCACACTGTGACTAGCTCCTCA
>JALLOX010000549.1:0-10806 GCA_036939695.1 Thalassiosira ordinaria | reverse complement strand
CTGCTCAATGCCTGCTCAATGGCAGGTGTCCAACTGCTCACATGACGCATCACTACTTAGAATGAATTCTACTCTAGATACAGCTCTCTCTCTCTCTCTCTCTCAAAGAGAGATACCACACCGGTTGGCGGTTGGGCTTGGGCCCAGGACAGGAGGTTGGCGTTGGGCCGTGATAGCATACGGAGTAGATCAGGCACTGCAGAATACAAACAGAGTGTTGGGTGCCACCCTGGTGCCACCAGAAGATTCATCGTCCTCGCAGAACACATCATGCCCCTGCCGAGGTGGTTTACTCACGCTGCCTCCTTTTGCATGGGGGCGGCTACAGCAGCTGCTGGGATTTTGGCTAAGTCACAACAGCATCAGGCTGCTAAACAGAAAGATGAGGTCAGCAAAAAGAGCGAGCAAGGATATCCCCTGCTAATTCCATCAGATCGCATCATGCAATTACTTCCATCATTGCCCATACGGTTATTTCAACCAAATAACAACCTCGTGATTGCATTCGATGCTAGAAGCAAAAATCCTCTTTTCGTTATGGAGCGTTTACATAACTCCCAATCACAAACAAACAAGCCAGATGATAGGGCAGGGGCAGCTTCACGAAAAAACAAACGGTTTCACGAGGAGCAATCCTTACTTCCATATCATCGCTCTAGAAATCAATATTATCGCAATTCCGGGTACGACCGAGGTCATCTTGCGCCAGCTGCTGATTTCTCGTTAAATGATGAAGAGATGAACGATACATTCGTGCTAACCAACATATCACCACAACTGCCAAAATTCAATCGTTCATCATGGCTAAGATTGGAAGAATTCGTAAGAACAACAGCAAAGAAAGAAAGTAGCAGACCAACAAATGAGACTTGGGTGATTACAGGTCCACTGTGGCTTCCTAGCTCTGTTACAAAAAATGATTCTGGAGGAGAAAGATTTCAGTATTCTTACAAAGGTATTGGAACTCCACCATCTCTGGTTGCTGTTCCAACTCATTTCTACAAGGTTGTGGTTGTGATGGAAAATTCGCCAAAAAATGAATCCATTAGATCTCCAGATTCCGCAGTGATGGGTCGTGACGATAGCTTGGTTCTAAAGAAGTTTGCTGCATTTGTACTGCCGAACTCAGATAATATTGAAGGCGTTAGGTTAGTGGATTTCATTGTAAGGCTGACTGACTTGGAAGCTGTAACGGGTCTAGAGTTCTTCCCTGCTCTCTTAGGCACCTACATCAACAGTGATACAAATGATGCAAATGTCATTCCACTCTTAAAAGAAATTGCAGATGCACTGACAGATGATGTCCGCTTTCATGCAAATAAAATCAAGGAAGATGAACCAAATTGCAATGCACTGGTGCCTTTGTCTGACAGTGGACAATTGAGTAAAGGACGACAAAGAAAGATCAAACAAATATTACGTGACAATGCCCCCATTCAATATCAGCACCTGTGTAAGAAGAATGATGCGTGTTATAAGTTTCTTCACGTCTAGCAGAATTGATTAATCAATCATGTGTTCAGATGGCAAAGAGGCTCTTTAGGTCATCTTGTCATGGACAATGACTTGAGCAACTGATTGCTTTTATCATGAGGTGATAGTAGAATGAGCACATAGATTGACAGTGAATGTTGACATTGGCCTTTCTACAACCAAACACAAAATTACAAAAAATATCAACACAATTCTGTACAGATCAGTAGGATAACATTTCCTCAAAATGCCTCGAACCATAAGTAAAGCATTAAGGTACCAAATCATTCCTGACTGTTCCTGACACCTTGATCTTATTTGTCATTAAAGAAAACTGACGATTCTTTCTCTCCGTATTGTACCTTCTGCCTATCCCCTGGCTAGAGAAAGGTTTAAGTATGTGCGCTTGCTTGGTCTTGTGGTACCATCTTTAGATCCCTGCAGCGCCCCGAGTAGGGGTGGAAGCCATGATCTTTGGCATTGGCACTTGCTTTGGCACTCTCTCTACCTAGAGAGAGTGGGGTCAATTTCAAGCAATTGGGGTAGATTGGGGTGGCATCAAATCGCAATAACACGTGTCTGCACTATCGTACTATGTCCTACGTACCCCCGGATATGTAGGAACATCACAACGATCAAAGTCGCTGAAAAGTTGGCAACTACAATAGGTAATAGCTAGCTAGAGGTACCACATTACGATGATGCCACCACGAAGGCGCACATCATTCACACCTCCCTCATCATCAAACTTCAAAAAGGAAAGCAATCAAAGCAAAGCAAAGAGGTAGATATCTAAATTTTGCTGACTGCATCCACCTACCTGCATCGGCCTATTCTTGTAGGTAGTAGCTATCTGACTAACGATATTATCATGAAGAGGAAGTGACTAAGTAGTGCAGCAAGATGATATCGGCACTTTCCCTCGCTACAGTGATGTACATTTTGGTCATCCTTTGGGGAGCATCTCTAATAAATAACATTGCCAACGCAGAGCAACCGTTCACCGACCGTACGAGCGAGCACCAGAGAGTGTCGAGGAGATACCCAACAAAGCCAACATCGGATAAATGGTCAGATATCATGCTTGAAAGAGATGAAGCATACGATGCACCAAAATACAATCAACAAACATATGACGTCTCGTCTTCAAAGAGACGGAGCCTTCGACGTGACATACCAATGGGGGTTGCTACTCGCTACCCAACAAAAAAGCCAGCCGCTCGAGTTGAGTCCAGCGATGATCGATTCAATGCACTGTTGGCAACCAGCATCACTCGACGGCCGACGCAGCAGCCTACAACAGAGCATCCAACTACATTGAAGCCTTCAGGGATACCAACAACTATGCCGGCAATGGTGCCGCAAGCGGCATCAGATAGACACTCTCAATCAACAATGTGTTCGTGCGCACCCCGTTCCTTTGCAATTGAACTTAATCTCTTCAATGATTGCAGCCACAATACAGTTAAATCAAATGGTGGCATTGCTGAGATATCATGCACCTGGAGCAATGCTAACGGAGAGGATGGCAATGATATAACCCCTGTAAGAATCACACATATTGCACTGACAGAGCTTGGAAATAATCTACAGCCCATAAATATCTTCCATCTTCAACCCAGCGGTGGATTTGTCACTGGAGATTCCTTTACCTTCGAATCAATATCGGCCTCCCTATCGGCTGAGTTAAAGCTGGAAGACCAATTAGACTACGTCCCATTTACTGTGATAATGCTGATGGTTGGAGAAAATGCCAAAGGGGAAGAGCTGAATGGGTCCTTTGTATGGCATTATAGCAATAGCTGTGATGTGGATGCTGTGACCCTGGTGAATGGAGATGTATTGAGTGGGAATACGTGGAGCGAAGTCGACGCACAATTGGGTGACCTTTGTCCTGCGAACCAGATGAATCATGCATCTCTACTCAAGCAGCCAAGTGCCTTGCCAACAAATCGACTGTCAACCAAGCCATCATTCTATCCAACTGCATCTGCTATGCCAAGCTTGATTCCATCAAGCATACCAAGTTCTTCTGCAAAACCAACGATTGTACAAAGTGTCTCGCCTTCAATGTCCACCACTCCATCTAGTGAGCCAACTGTACAGCAGACTGGTCAACCATCGCAACAGCCATCATTTTATGTAAGTACTTTCTGACGACATATTGTGTTCATTATTTTTCACCTCAAATGAAAATGAAGGAGAAGCAAACCAACCAATGCGCAAAACAACATTTATTTGCATTTTGCAGCCAACAAAGAGGCCAAGTGGAGGGCCTACGCAGAATCCAACATATCACCCTTCCCAATCACCTACTGACGCACCAACATCGTTGCCCTCTGTGTCAATCTGGCCAACAGTTCCTCACAGTGAGGGTCCATCTACTTCCAATGATCCTACAACGAAGCATTCTGCCTCTCCATCACAGTCTAATTATCCTACTCAAATGGTAAGCGCATTTGTGAACAAAGTGGAAACGTTTACATTCAACTGGAAATCATGAGAAAATACTGATACTACGTTCCCTTTTTTGCAGCCAACGCCAAGGCCCACATTTCACCCCACTATTCATCCATCCATCTCCCCTAGTAATACACCAACTTTTTTGCCATCTATGTCAGTCTTGCCAACAATTTCCCAAAGTGAAAGTCCATCTGTATCAAACAGTCCTACAATCACGGCCTCTCTCCTGCCTACTATATCACTTGTTCCAAGTCAAATGGTAAGAATTGAACAAAACTATATGTTGATAAAGCTTCACTTGGAGCCGGAAGAAGACTAGGTTCAAATGGGCATCACAAATCTAACCATTATGGACCTCGTCACTGCATTTATCAGCCAACAAGGGGACCAACACAGCATCCTACAAAACAACCATCAATCTTTCCTAGCCACACACCATCTTCATTGCCAACTGCGTCAGCTTTGCCCACAATTATTGACAGTGACAGACCATCAGCCTCACACAGTCCTACCATTGATGAATCTTCTTGGCCATCGATATCATTATTTCCTACTCTAGAAGTGAGTCGTCTGAGTCAACAGTAAGAAAAACGCACAAATATTGATCCTTATCAAGCTAACCAACCACCTTTGCAATTCACAGCCGACGGCGAAGCTGACGGCACATCCCTCGGTTCAACAATCTAAGTTTCCTAGCCATACACCATCTTCGATGCCATCTGCGTCAGATTTGCCAACGATGACTCTTAGCAACAGACCTTCCGCTTCTAATATTCCAACACCAAGGGCTTCTGGCAGGCCATCAATTTCATTTGTTCCTACCCAAATGGTAAGTCTGACATTTTAAACAGACATTTTTCTCTATAGTTGAATATCATGGAGAGAGCTGACAATTCCATGTTTTTATTTTGTAGCCAACAGTAGCACCAACATCACAGCCATCATACAATCCGAGCACAGCAGCATCTACAAGTCTTCCGAGCGACAATCCTTCAGCTTCAAATATCCCAACCATTGAGGCTTCCATTTGGCCATCATTATCATTTGTTCCTACCCATATGGTAAGGCTACTATTTTGGACATCTTTGAACAGAAATTTATTAGTTGACTATCATTGAGTGCTGACAAGTAAATGATTTGATTTTGTAGCCAACAGCAACACCAATCATACAATCATACAAACCCAGCACTGCAGCATCCTTTACGCCAACAATGTCGGATTTGCCAACAGCCCTTCCCAGCTACAGACCATCAGCTTCAAATAACCCAACCACTAGGGCTTCCAGTAGGCCATCACTATCATTTGTTCCTACATATATGGTAAGTCTGACATTTTGAATAGAATACTCGGCAATTTTATTTGAATTCATAGAGCCGACAGCTTAATGTATGTATTATAGCCAACAATGACTCCAACAGACTATCCATCAGCAAAACCATCCTCCTTTCCCAGCATCAAACCATCCTCTACGCCGTCAATGTCAGTTTATCCAACAATATTTCATAGCGCGAGACCATCAGCTTCAAATATTCCATCCATAACAACTTCAACTAAGCCCTCAATATCACTCGATCCCACACAAAATGTAAGTGAAGTCATGATATTTAGAGCGTTTGCCAGATGTTGAACAAAATTTGAGAATAATCATTTAACATTTGCCTCTTATAGCCCAAAATGGCACCTACTCTGCATCCCACACAAAAATTATCAAAAACTCCCAGCGAAATGCCAACTTCCATGCCATCGTTGTCAGCTTTCCCAACAGTCATTCATACCAACCGCCTATCAGTGTCAAACAATCCTACAACTAAGGCTTCGGTAAGGCCATCAGCGTCAGATGCTCCAACACATATTGTAAGTTTTGCATTTATACACAAGATGAATTGCTACTTCGAAAATCACAAGACACTAATCAATCGATGTTTGCATGTTTCAGCCAACAACTACGACAACAACAAATCCATCAACACAACCACCGGCTCTTCCCAGTGCAGCTCCAACAACACTTACTTCAGGATCAATTTATAATGAATTTCATGCATCTCCAATTAGTGACGATCGTCGACCCACGGAGAGACCTACGGCAGAAATTCCAAATGCACAATCACTGCCGACGCAAACACCAAGAGTGGCAAATGGAAGCTCTTCAACCACAGCAAAGGAGCCTAGTGAGTCACCCATTGTTGACGTTGCCTCCTACCCCATCTTTGGTTTTATAAATGATTTGTTAGATCTGGCGAATGGTGGCAATAATGAAGATAACGAGGATAGTACGGCTGTTATTCTTAGTCCCAGTCAGACCCCAACTACATCACCCACGCCCAAGCCAAGTCAGTCTCCAACACTCAAGCCTCAGTCTCCAAGCTCTTCGCCAACTTTGAAGCCAAGTGGTTCGCCTACCTTGGAGCCTCGCAAATCACCGACCATAAAACCAAGTACCTCACCTACTTTGAGCCCAAGCAAAGAGCCTACCGTGAGCCCAACAACCAAGCCATCCGCATCAGATTGGCCCAGTTCTCAGCCTAGCTTGGCACCGAGCATGAGCTTGAGTCCTAGTACCACCCATCCCACCACTTTGCCTACAATATCTGCATTGCCATCAGCTACGCAGAGTGGAATTCCATCAGCATCCTATCTACCTACAACGAAAACCTCTGCCCAGCCCTCATTGTCAGTGGTTCCTACTCAATTTGTAAGTCTCGAATCTGTTTTCATCCTATTGGATATAATGAAAGTCTATTCATCTGAGCTCTTTTTCTATTCTTGACAGCCAACGGAGATGCCCACCCAGAATCCTACTGCACAGCCATCAAAAATACCTACCTCTCTACCAACTTTAGTTCCATCTATATCTGTCTTGCCATCAACTATGCCAAGTGAAATCCCATCAGCCTCATATCTACCTACAATGGAGGCCTCTGTCCAGCCCTCGATTTCAGCTGATCCCACTCAAATGGTAAGTGAGGATTATGTGTTTACTTCTTAGATGCAATGAAAAGCTTTCATTTCATCTCTTTTCATATCCTCCGCAGCCAACAGAGATGCCCACCCATCATCCTACAGTGCAGCCATCCAAAGTACCTAGCTCTGTACCAACTTTAGTCCCATCGATATCTACGTTGCCATCGACTATGCTGAGTGAAATCCCATCAGCATCATATGTACCTACAATGAAGGCCTCTGCTCGACCCTCGTTGTCAGCTGATCCTACCATAGCAATCGTACAGAGTGACACTCTTTTGTCTGGTTCAACTAACTCTACTGTTGAATACTCTAGCTCGCCATTGATACCAATTTCAATTGTTGTCACTTCCAAGGTGAGTTCAAGTTCAAAGTATTTTTTTGGTTGAAGGCAACAAAAAGCTAATTCTAGATTTGTATTCAGCCAACGATGACACCAACCCAACAACCAGCGGCGCATGCCTCAAATTCTCCGATCACAGCCCCATTTGAATCCCCATCATTGACAACTTCTCCAACAATTGTACAACGCAATAATGTGTCTACTCCAACGATGCCACTCCACCCGTCTCAAAAGGTACGTGCTAACAAAAATGTCAGCATTTGATCCATATTAGAAGTTTGACAATCATCCTTATATTTTTGTACATCAATATTCATATCAGCCAATGCTGACATCCGGGTCTCCAAGCACTAGACCAAGTTCATCGCAGCCAGTCACAGTACCATTATTTGTACACAGTTTGAATAATAGTCCTTCTCACAGGGTAAGCTATGTAACCTCAGGCTCGAAATGCGTTGTTTTCTACTCTAACACTCATCCACCTGCCTACACATCATAGCCTACCCAAGAACATAAGATGCCTGAGCATTTAGGATTGAGATTCTGCCCTCCATCATATGATCAATCAAGAACAATAGCCTATGCTGAAGGTAGCGAAGTTGAGGTCAATGGGTTCATTTATCGCTGCAAAGGATTTCCTTTTTCCATCTACTGCACAATACCTAGCTTTCGGCCAATGTCTTCAGAGAATGACTCATTATGGGAAGAAGTTTGGGAAGAAGTTTCGTCTTGCACTATGCCAGATCCTAACACATATGCCTCGCCTTCTCAAAGCCCATCTGAATTAGTGAGTCAGAAATATCTAACAACCTCCTGCCCTCCAGCGTATGATCAAAAACTAGCGCCATCATACGTAGAAGGCAGTGAAGTTGAGGTGGATGGGATCATTTATCGTTGCAATCCTTATCCGTTTGACCTATATTGCACTCTGCCTAGATACAGACCAAAGTCTGAATCAAACCATTGGCACGATGCTTGGGCAGAAGTATCCCCTTGCAGATTTTCAGAAAGTATTATGGATGCAACAGAATCCTCCAGCAAAGAACCAACACACCAACCAGCTACATCAGGGTCCATGACAAAACCTTCCAAGAAGCAAACACCATCTCCTAGCAAAGAACCAGCACACCAACCAGCTATACAGGGGCCCATGGCAAAGTCTTCAAAAACTAGCAAATCAGGCAAGTCATCAAGAGCGCCGACAAATAATCCAACCAAACCACCAGATTCGCTTGCTTCAATGATCACCACCGATGATCGTGCAAGCGTACTGTATCCATCTTTTTCACCAACACCAAATTGGACAATGCAATTGAATGGGCCAGAAGGAAGTACATCTAATGCTCCAACAAGAGAGCCAATCAGTGCCCAAACATTTATTCAGCTCAATCTGAGGAATGTATCAAGCTTGTTGAGCGAAGACGGTATAATTGTATTTGAAAGTACATGCACATCGTTTTTAGAGTCTCAGCTTGCTATTGTAGATCCCAGCATATTTCATGCTTCGTGCAAGATTGTGCGCAATCAAGAAGTTATGCCTGGCCGTCTCAATGGTTCTGCATCTCTATTGCTAGGCATCGATGTTGCGGGTGATACAGTCATGGATGATGCAATCAAAGATGCATCTGAGGTAGAGTTTGACAAGTTCGTATACAATGTTTTCAATGACAATGGCGATCAGTTTGCACATGATTTGAAACATAGCGGAGAGGATTCCGGGATAGATGACTTTGAGGACATTGCTGGTGTAATAGTTTACAAGGGAAAACCCCAAGACACATATTTGATCGACAGCAAAGCTCCGGACATTAGAGTTGTACTTTGGGCCAGCATTGCAATAGCAGCTGCGTGCATGTCAATTGTTGCATGTTCAATATACCGATCGAATAGAAGCCGAGGTCAAAGTCCTAAGGTGCGGTGGGCGATTGACTTTGATGATGAGGATGATTTCTCTGTGGAAACGTATAAAGCCACGGACAAGGAGGGTACTGATAATAGTCAAATGAAGGGACCCCCGGAGAGCAAGCGCAAAAAAAGAGCTGAAAAATCACTTAATGAATTGCGAAAGGAAATGCTCTCCCCACCAGTTGCCATCTTTTGTGATAGTCTCGATGATTCAGTTGCTACTTACAGCCCAAGCTTTGACAATCCCATGAATACTCAAAATGGACTGATGGAGAGACAACCTCAACATTTTGACCCATTGCCACCCTCATTGATCTCCAATTCTCGTTCAAGTTCTTTTCAAGAATGGGCACCTCGGTCACAAGCTCAGAGTCCAAAGAATCTGCCCCGCATAAATAATTCGAGACACCCTGTAAGCCGGAGGACAAAGAGGATTGTCATGGCGCCGCCTGGCAAACTTGGTATCATCATCAAACAAAGCCTACAAGGATGCATGATTCATAGTGTAAAACCAGGGTCCCCAATGGAAGGATTGTTGTTCGGAGAGGACTTGATAATATCACTCAATGACGAAGTAAGTCCATCAAACTTTTGAATTGTCTGATGCCACAATATTGTGCACCTAATAAACTTGTTTATGCCATTCAGGACGTCACTGGGTTCACAGCCAGCCAACTAACAATATGGATTGCCAAACACATTGATGTGGAAAAGAAACTCACAGTGCTCAGCACGAAACATGGTCCGGCCCCATTTCATGTCCGTGGGTCTGCATACACAAGATGATTATCCTTTTCAGATCGTTTTGCTTTGTGCGCATATAAGAAAACAACATTTTGCATAAATGAATATTTAAGATATTTTACTAGCACGCAAGTCTTGTCCATTTTTTGGCTGTTGTAGCATATGAATGAGTTTAGACCATTTAAGAAACAACGTGCACCACATCAGAGACCAATGGATATTCATGTTTGATCGGGTCTAACATCTTCATCTTGTGAAGTGATTAACCATTTATTTACTACAGCAACACAAATTGGGGCTATTTTTTTTTGGCAAAAATCAACTCGTCCGTCTGCTGGGAAAGCCCTCAAGGAGAAGGATAAGGACCATGCCATGTGCTAAAACTTGGCAAACACCTCGCCTGGTGCATACCTGAAGTTCCCAGGCCATAACATTAATGAAGGCACCACAACTACACTAGACATTTTAAAGCACTCTAAAGTGTCCCCAGACCACCAATCTAAAAACCATAATACAAAGAAAAAGATAGGGCCCAATGACATTACATGCAATGTTCACAATCTCTTGGTGATGGAATATGCACGGCAAAGATGTTTAGCCTCAAATATTGCCACATCTACAATTTGTTATTCACACTTTGTCGACCTTAGTTGCACTCGTCCTTTTTCATGATGTCCAAAAAATCCCTGTTTGGGACATTATTTTTGACATGTCCGGGACATGTCAAGGACATGTCCAGGACACATCCTGAAAGTGCCTCTGTCCAGACCCTCTCAAGGATGGACATAGGACAGCACTTTTATGGAACAGGACAAAAATAGAGGACATTTTGCTGGATTTTCTATGAACATAGCTGAAATCGATCCTCATTTCATTATCTTATGTACCTGAATACCATGCTTTAGCAAAAACATTG
>JALLOX010000548.1:0-10813 GCA_036939695.1 Thalassiosira ordinaria | reverse complement strand
CACTGGAGCCACTGAGGAAGCGCATGCATGGCATCCCGTGCACCTACCAGCTGTGGTCGACATGAGCATTCACCCGCCTCGTCCATGTAAGGAATGGCATTCCTATCAAACGGTTACTGTTGCAATAGTCGCGATAGCCATCCAGTTCTTAGTTCTTGTCTGATTCTGATTCCATAATATTCTCCACAAGATTGCCTTTTCAGATGTACTCATCCTCATAGCTCGTACGAACCGCTCCTTTCTCAGCAGGCAATCTGCATGAATCAGAAGCTCTCACTGTACTGGAAGATTGTGCAATATATGTTGAAATCGAAATGAATACTGATTCAGAGTTGCTTACACTGCCGATGGGCGTGCTAAACGCCCTGAATAGGTTGGACGGAGATGAGCACGCGGGCATGCTTTCCTACATTGTATCTCTCCAAAGAAGGGACGACAAGGCCAATAGAAAACTGCGACAAACGTGGATCTTAGAAAGCATTGATTTTATCCCCCAACTTTCGCAAGTTAATTCTCAAATCTTAACTCTCTGGAAGGATAAGCTCACTGAGGAGGAGAGAAAAGATTCACAGATCGTCTATAAGATGCTGGAGTATTCTATTACACACCGCGTTTTTGGAATAAATCCTTGGAGTGAAACTTACGATCCTGAGAGCGAATGCCTTCTGCCAAGTGGATTTGATCAAGATCCCAAAGCTTTTTTGGCGTTCACTCGAAACCGGTGCTTCAATCGATTTTATTTGGGCACTTACGAGATACCGACAATATTCCGTGACAACTTTACTGTGGTGAAAGCTGCCTGCTCTAAAATCAGCTCTTGCTTGCAGTATGCATCACCTAGGTTGAAAGACGATGAAGATTTTGTCCGAACAGCATTATTCTCAGATGAGGGAGACCTTATGAAAGCCTTCGAGTATGCTTCTGATAGGCTCAAAAACGATATTGTATTCATTGATGACCTAATGGTAACCTTTTGCTCAAAAAAGTATGACGGTTGGAAAAGGGAATACTCTTGGGGCTGGCTGGAATATGTGCTGCCAGGATCCTTCGATGTACAACAAACAAAAGACTTCTTAGCCCATATCCCTGCTCCTGAGTTATCATCGGCAATGCTTCATTTCCCAACTATCATCAAGGACAATGTAGAAATAATGTCGGAAGTAATCAGTCAAGCTGGAGAAACAGAGGCTAAGGAGATATTTTCATACTGCACAGAAAAAGTGCAGGAGGACAAAATGATGGTCCATGCAATGAAGGAAAAGATAGGAGCTGATTATTTTGATGCTTGGTCACAGGTGGACGATGGTGACAAAAACACCCTTCTTGCACAAATTGCTGCAAAGGAGGTGAAATGCTTAGATGACATTTCAATGGAAATGCGATTGGACAGTGATGTAATCCAGGCGGCAGTCAAATATGGCATTCTTCATGATAGGGATTCAGTACTATCCTTTATCAAAAAATTGGATAAGCTGAAATTTGACTACTACGATATTGAGGAGATTGCTGAAAGAATATATTCAAGTCTTCCTACAAAGTTACAAGAAGATGAGGCCATCGCTAGAGCTTTCATGTTTGATCTTCCCTGTTACTTTGATTTCATCAAGGATATACTAAACAGAGTGTCTTCCTTGACACAGTCAAAAGAGACATTGATGAAAGTATTTGCCATGGATCTAGATGAAGAAAGTTGTGATTCGTATAATTTCTTGGCAAAATGTCCAAGGCAATATCTTCGGGACAAAGAGTTCATGCGAGCAGCAGTGAGGCGACAGGGGGACAACTTAGAATATGCTGATGACCAGCTTCTTTCAGACCGAGAATTCATGCTGTCCTTATCGGAGCTCCCAAATGCTTTGTTCATAACATATGCTACCCCAGATTTCCAACTGAGCAACTTAGATCTTGTTGAGAAGGCAATTGGCAACATTGGTGAAGCTGGAATATGCCCAGAACTTGTCTTTGAGAGTATGCTTCCTCAAGTATGGACCAGAAGATCTGTAATCATGACATGGGTCAAAAACGGCTCTTTGAGATATCTCAAGGAATACTATCCGAAAAATTCTTTTCTGAATGACAAGGAGATAGTTTCCTTGTCAGTTGTAGATAGGCCTTCTGACTTTGCACACGCTTCGATTGAGCTCAGAAGCGACAGAGGATTTGTTCTTCAACTTGCCAAGAAGGGGTGTAAAATTTTACGCCATTCTGCAAAAGAACTGCTTTTTGATGAAGAAATTGCTGTGTTACTTCTTTCAGGAGATGCTGACAGCATTGTTAATTGCTTTGATCCTCTACAATCAAGTAGAGATATGGAATTTTTGCTTGAGTTTTCACTCAAGATCAGGCTGAAACTTCACCTTCATGGTATATTCCTTAAATTTCTTCATGGCATGATTACACGTGAAAAACACGACAGACGACATCCCAGCCACCGCTGCCACTTGCCCAAGCTAGATCAGGGCGTTGAGACATCACTTGATTTCAAAATATTGGTTGCAGACTTTCTTGGCGCACCTGTTGGTGAAGATTATGTACGATACAAAAATGCATCTTTGGCTTTAGAGCGGTTTGGATTCTTCTAGAAAAGAGCTCATCCAGTGTACAATGATTGATAGTAGCTGTCAAAGAAGGAGTAATAATTCACAATCATAGCCAGCATGGAGACATTTGACATGCATTGATGAAGAAAGGCCAGACTGCGAAATGCCATGCATTTAGAAAACAAAAGGTGGAGGTAATGTCAAAGCCAAGAGAAAGAGTTAGTCATGCGAAGGTGCTACCTTCACAATAGTGCAATGGGAAGGTAGTGCTAAGATCTGCTGACAATATATCAACCAAAAAATGACAATAACAGACATACACATTAATTTACAAATTACAAAAGTAGCACAGTATTACCCCAATAGAAATATCATCATAGAACCTAAAACGACAATCCAAACCACTTCCTTGTCCTTGTTTTCTTCAACCTAGCTTCAAACCAACGTTCCTTCTTCCTAGCCTCTCTTATCAACCTCTTACTCTGTCTCTTCCTTTGCCTAAGCTCTATCAGATCCTCTTTCTGAAGGAACCCATCCTTGCCAGCATCCAAAGCATGAAAGATGCGTTGCAAATCCTTCATTGTCGTTCGGTCTACTTTTTGCATCGCCACAAGCATAAATGTGATGAAATCAAGCTCGCAGACTTTGCCATCATCGTTGACGTCCAAATATTCAAGATCACTAAGGGTAATTTCCCTACGCAAAAAGTCCTTTTCAGCCTTGGCTGCAATACGACTGTTGACGTATGCGAATACACTTGCAATTACTTCTCCCAACGTCACAACAGAGAGAGGTATGAACACGATAGCAAATAGCCTTCCTAGCTGAGTCTTGGGGCAAATATCGCCAAAGCCGATTGTTGTTGCAGTGCAGTTCCAATAGTAAATGATATCAATAAAGGACCACCCTTCAACTCTTTGAAGCAAGGCTGCAATGAAAGCTAAAACAATAAAGTTGAACAGGTTGCTTTGTAGTGCTTGCTTAAGAGCCCCAAGGATTGAATGTGGTTCATCTGGGATGTCACATTTCTTCTTTTCATCAATGACACGATCAGCCCATTGACATTGCTCATCATCATCTTCACCATCGTGGTCTTCATCCTCCATACTTTCCTCGTCATCATGCTCAAAATCAAACATTTGTATGAGACGTTGCCTGGCCCTTTCCTTTGCTCTGGTAATCAATTTATTCTCTTGTGCCAATGCAAGCTTAGCGATGATCCCCAAGGCTGATACACTGATGCACACAGCATAGATGTTGAACGACAAAACAAACAACTTTGCTATGATTGCACGGGTACCATTGCCACCACTGACAACCACATCTCCATAGCCCACAGTTGTTAAGCTTGCCATGCTGAAATACAATGAGTCAATGAAACTCCATGAAGGTTCCAGCCAAAGTGGAAAGGCTAATGTGCCAATAGCAAAGTATAAGGCAATAGCCCCAATGCACAGTTTTATAGTTGAACCCAGCTCATCCACCCCCTGGAAAGGTTTACTGGTGAGAGGTACCTCCCATCGGCGTTTTGCTTTATTTTTTGCATTGCTGCTGCTTTTGGATGCAGAGCCATTTTCTACATCATGTATAACTGGTATTGCAGAACGTATTTTCATCCACAAAGCCCAAGGGAAGAGAAATGCTGGTGCTGCAGATTGATGTCTAGAAGGAATGGGCATGCCCCAGAACTTGGCACCAGGCGTACTATTGCTCTTCTTTGATCTGTTTTCAGTTGGAATGTTGTCAGATGCTTCTTCTTCTGTTGCATTAAGACTTATGATGTTTACTACATCACCGTGTTGGATATCTTGGATGTGATGAGTCTTATTATTATGTCGGACAGTTACTTCGATGTTTTTATCAACATCAATCTTGCTTGATGAATACAATGGATCTGCTATATGGTGGCGAATTTTGCATAAGCTGAAGCATCTTTTCCTTGGGTGGATGAGGCTTGGCGGCGGGAGTTGAAAGCCACCTGCAAGTGTTGCAATCAAGAGGAACATCATAATTTGGATAGACGAGCAACGCCAGCCTAAAAAAGCATTGCAACGAATCCTCCATGCCATAGATCGCATGATGGTTGATGGTGATGGGATCATTTCCTCGTGATGATACCTTCACTATCCCATTGCCATTCATAATTTGTGACTCTCCTTTCCCCGAGCTTCAA
The DNA here is from genome assembly GCA_036939695.1 of Thalassiosira ordinaria. Classification (NCBI taxonomy): domain Eukaryota; phylum Bacillariophyta; class Thalassiosirophyceae; order Thalassiosirales; family Thalassiosiraceae; genus Thalassiosira; species Thalassiosira ordinaria. Next base: position 6,100 of record JALLOX010000548.1, on the reverse strand, counting down.
TCTTCACCTCTTCACCCACACCACCTCTGTTTCATCCCGATCTTACCCCCTCTAATCTATCTTGCTCCGGCGGTAACTGCTTTTGCGTTTCCGGGTCTTTCTCTCTGTTCTTTTTGATGTTGCTGAACAAAAATGGCAAGAAATCCAAGATCTTCTCTGTTCAGAACACCCTTCATTCAGAATGAAGCACTCAAGGAGCTACAACAGAATGTACACTAAAATAATTTGGGCTCTATCTTGAACTTGCTGAGATCATGAGAGTACGAATACTCGTGCGTGGCAATATATTTAGTGCACGCCCCTCACAACTGACAAAAGCCCCGTGTCAACTTGGGAGCCATAGGTATGAATTCCTATGTGGCTTGAAAGATCCATCCATCACATCATCATAGTACCTAAGCAACGAACATCAAACATCTACGCGGGTTTTCTCTACTCATACCTCGAAGCTAGCCGCACGTACCAATACCATATTTTTTATTTCCACGCCGCAGCAATATTTGTTTGATAAATAACGGCAGCAAGGACAACAATGGCTGAGCACAAAAATGGAGATGCAAGCGAGGCATTCATAACAATCAACAGCATTCCAATCTATTTCTCCGAGGATTGGGGTACTGGAATCGGAGGTGGGCTATGGTCAACGGGACTTGCCATGGCAAAATATTTCGAGCAACACGCTGATGATGTGGTTAGCAATCTGAGGCAATTGGCACGGGTAAAACAAATATCTCAGCACCACAACAGCAAACACAAAGAAAACGACGAGGGGATTTCTGCCATGGAACTTGGATCTGGCAATGGTTTCCTCTCTGTTTGTCTCTTGGCCCTTGCTGCCCATCAGAGTGTGCTGCTGAAGGAGCTAGTTGTAACTGACATGGCAGATCATTTAGCTCTCATGGCAACAACATTGAAGGCTAATCCTCATGTATATGATCAGCTGTCTGTGATCGAACCTCATGATGGCAATGCAAACAATGAGAACGATCAGACTTATGATGGTACACTGTCCTTTGATGCAGATGACAATACGCAACAACCTAACTCAACACCAGTTATTGTGGCAGAACACTTATGGGGAGAGTTTCCATCGAACAGAACACACAACAAAAAGTACGATTTCATATTTGGCACGGACCTCGCCTACAGAAACTCGTTACACCAACCGCTGATAGCATCTCTCATCCAGTTTTCTCACCAGCATACATTGTGTTTGATAGGTGTTACTATGACTGATACTCAGCCAGTGTTCTTTGACTTATTGACAAAAGCAGGATTTCGGTATGAAAAATTGGCTGATCATTTGCTGGAGCGGGAGTTCAGGGGTAGCAACTTTGGCATCATTGCAATACAAAGAAGATAATTCCATCGCTACGATGGCAGTATTTTTTGACACAGAGAGTTATGGTAACGCGGTAAACCAAACATACATCATGTGCTACGACGTTGCTGTTTAAAAAACATTTTGTCCAAGAAATACTGCACTTGTCCATACTTTTCACCTTTAGATATTTTGAGTTTGGATACCTTCTCATACATTCAAGCGAAACCAACAGTACTTCTCAAAGGCTCATTTTGCGGAGATGTAATTTCATGCCTAAAAGCTGTAACAACCAACAGGAATGCACCAGTTTCTACAAAGAATAACCCAGACACAACTGCCATGAGCATGTGCGCAGTGTCTGACAACTCTTGAATGGCCACCAGTAATACAAATACATGTGCAATCAAGGCTATGATTCCAAAACCACAAACACTGGTGTATGGTAGTATGCCATTTTGGTCAATCACAAGGACTGCACTGATCAACCAAAAGAGATAATAAAGTTAGGAAATCAAACACAGTTGAGACATCTTATGGTACTTGTGTTCATTGACATAGATTTTATGCTGCTGCACTTTGCAAACTCACTGATAACTGTGCCAACTCCAGGCAGGAAGGATCACTGCTGCAAGAACCAATTGAAAAGGACGTCCCTCGAGATGCCACCACCAAATTAGGAGCAAGATGGAATAAATCGGAAGTATAGCTTGGCCATGACACCACATCTTGCGAAGTAAAAGCTTTCTTGTTTCCTCGTCAACGAGGGGCATTTTCTGTTTGTTTTAGCCTGTTAGCCGCCTGCCGCAGCTGTCGGTGTAGGCAATAACTATCAATTGGCAAGGGTGCATATGATTGGCTTTTGCGTCACAGACCGATGCAAAGAGCAGCCTGCAATTATTTCATCGGCCACTATCATCATCTCGTTATCGTATGGGTGTAGTCAGGTGTAGTCTGGTGCATGTGGGCCTTGATATGGGTGTGTCTCCCGGTGTCGTAGTTGTGGAGGTACCATAGTGTAGCATACCTAGTGCATAGTGCGTGTCATGTCGTGCACTGTGCACTTCTTGATGTTCAGTGGATCTTTGATGGGATTTGGCGCCAAAATTACTTCTTTAGCGATACTTTGTATGAATTCCTTCTTAGAGAATCCAATTAAGCGATTTCATATGAACTCCGTCAGATCTTTTTGTGCTTCTGGGAGCTTGAGAGCCGTTCATTTTCCCTGCGTTCGTCTTCCAGACCTACCTCCCGCATTTCTTAGATAGGACTATGTACGATACCTGCCTACTACGCACAACTTCATGGTAATATTTGCATTGAAGATCTTTGCCTTTTGCAATCTTCCTCTTCTTGTTCTTCTTCCGATTCCAAATACCATCCTCTGGCTACTCCACCCGAATGAATGAACTGGTCCATCTTTCTATCTAGCCATAAAATCCGTTCCAGCCAAACAATCGCATACAAACAATAGCAATAAACAATCAATCGACGCAATGAAGTTCACCACAGCTGTTAGCACTCTCTTCGCCGTCGCCAGTACCGTCTCTACGACCTACGGGTTCACCCCATCCTCCTCCCTTTCCTCCTTCACCTCATCACGGAACTTCGTCCCACCTCGTCTTGCCGATCCTACCCTTTCCTCCTACCGTCAACCATCATCCTCTTCCACAATTCTACGCATGTCCGCCGGATTTAAAGTAGGTGTCGTCGGAGCCACCGGCGCCGTGGGCAAAGAAATCGTAGGATGTCTCGAGAAGCGTTCCTTCCCCGTGGACAACCTACGCATCTTCGGGTCCACACGCAGTGCGGGCCGCGAAGTCGAGACCAAATTCGGCAAGGTCACCGTAGAACTATTCAGCGAGGATGCCGCACGAGAGTGCGACGTCGTCTTCCTCGCCGTGGATGGCGACTTCAGTCTTGCGCATGCTGAGAACATTTGCGAGGGGGAGGATGGTGCTGTGGTGATTGACAACTCGTCGGCGTTCCGTTACAAGGAGGGTATACCGTTGGTGGTTCCCGAGATTAATGCCGAGACTACCAAGGGGAAGAAGTTGATTGCGAATCCTAATTGTACCACTGCCATTGGACTTATGGCTGTCTGGCCATTGCATAAGCTTTTTGGGTTGAAGAAAATGCTCATGTCGGTACGTCAACAGTCAAAACATTCACTTTATTTTTTCTGTTCAGGGCATTTTGTGGGATTTTGTTACATTTGGTTTGCAATATCACCATTCACTTTTGAATATGTTTCCTAACATGATGCACTGATCAATTTGCTGGTACAGACATACCAAGCCGCCTCAGGTGCTGGCCAACCAGGCATGGATGAATTAGTGGAAGGGACAAAAGCAGTCCTCAACGGAGAACGAGATGTGGCAGAAAACAAAATATTTGCTCACCCACTGCCCTTCAATGTTATTCCTCACATTGACAAATTCCAAGACAATGGATATACCAAGGAGGAAATGAAGGTTACTTGGGAGACTAGGAAGATCTGCGGTCTGGCGGATGATTTCCCTGTTAGGTGAGTCTATTAATATGTCACATTTATGTGGTTTTCATTGATTAACTCTGAAAATACTCACAACATGCTTACATTTTACTTTTTTGGGTACACAGCTGCACTGCAGTACGTATCCCCACATCTCGTGCCCACTCCGAAAATATCGTCGCCCTCTTCGACAAGCCGGTAGATGTCGCCGCGGCGCGCAAGGCACTGGACGAAGCACCAGGAGTCAAACTTGTGGACGATCCAGAGAATTTGAAGTATCCCATGCCCCTCACGGCCACGGGACAGTACGATGTCGAGGTGGGACGATTGAGGGAGTGTATTGCATTTGATAATGCTTTGGAATTCTTTGTTTGTGGAGACCAGCTTTTGAGGGGTGCTGCTTTGAATGCTGTTGTTGTGGCAGAGGCGATGGTGGAGAATGGAGCTCTTAAGGCAAAGGCTGCTGTTTAGTTTTTCTCTGGTTCTTCTACGAATAACTTCAGCTTTGACCGAGAGGTCATGGGTGATGTGATATTTTCCCTTTTAGATGTAGACAATCTGCAATCATAATTTCATGTACTGGCAAAGATATGACGTCCTTAGAGCTGGAACAAATACCCTTTGTTCCTTTATATATATTGTTATGTAACACAGTCTAGATTCACAGAGACGTTTGCACATCATGCTAGTCTATCTATCTGTGCAGCTGGAAATTCCAGCATGTGTAATGTATTTAATATGAAATCACACAAGTAGGCTCGCTCAGTTACCTTGACCCAGCTCCCTCCCCACTCGAGATCAGTATGAAACACTCATGGCTGTATCATAACAGGACCACCCATATTCTCCTGCTGCTGCTGAGGAATGGGTGGTGGCGACATTTGCCTGATTTCGTCTTTCAAAGATTTCTCCATTACAAACATAGCCTCCTGAGCCACCCTAACTTCTTGGTGGGGGTTCACATTCAAAGAGGACGGAAGCTCAAAAAGATCTTCGTCCATAGAGCCATCGTCCTGAACATAGCCCTGCACGCATTTTCTCTCAACAACTAAAATTGCAGCGTGAGCAATAATAGATGGCTTGTATTGGCTGATCAACTCCAGAAAGAACATCGCAAGCTCGCACAGGTAGCAAGACATTTCATAAAGGTAGGATTCGAGTATGTCGACATTCCTCGTTAGAGGATGGAACTCGCAGTAATGGGCCACGAACTCGTGCATCGTTGGAGCATTGAGTCGCCACTTGAGAAAAAAGTCGAAAATTTGTTTTTCCATGCTCACGACATCCCTCGGTTCGAAAGGATCGCCGGGAGGGAGGAGGCACAGTTCCCTGATTAGTGACTCAGAGTGAGAATCATGAACGGCAGGAGCCTTGAGCTTGATGGCAATGAGCATGGACGCAATTATTAGGAGATTGAATTGGTGCTTTGGTATCACACCACGATCTTTAATGTTGACCCACATCATGGAACAGCGGTCACAGTAGTTGATTGCGAGGGCGACCGTCTGTCCAGGAAGGCTGTAATCCTCAACCACATTGTACAAACTGGGAAATTGAAAAAAGGTAGCACAGGATAGTGAGGGAATAGTGAGATATGCTCATCTTGTCTCCAGGGAGAGAGAGAGAAATCATTTTTTGCCATCGGGGCATACGAATAACTTACACTTTGACGACTTCACCATAATCGCAAGGATTGTTTATTTTGCCATATCCAGCCTCCTCTTCTTTCTCCAGCAGGGCTTTCAGCTCCGCGACCACTTCAGCTTGGCTATTCGCCATCATTGTTTTGAATTGTTGTCTCTCGAATGTCTTAGTTGCGTTGGTCTGAGTCTGAGGCTGAGAGTCTGAGGCTCTGAGGCTGAGCGAGGTAGGAAGTCTGAGCGAGGAGTGTATCGTATGAGGGTTCGTACCATATCTCTCTCTAGTGAGGAGTTGCGTGCATGCTGGCCACTTTTTGAATGAATAAAGTGGACTACATAGGAATTAGTATCTACTCAATTGAATCTTCTGCTTCAAGCGTACCGCATTTGTAGTAGGTAGGTAGGTATCTCTAGGAGGTAGGTTTCTGAGGTGTCTTCTGTGGTCTTTTTTGGTGCACCTTCGCTTTCTTGCTATTTCTCTTCCCGGCCATTATGTATCTCTAAAGATGTATGTCTCATAACGATGTCATTTTCTCCTATTTTGAAAAAGTTTGTGAACAAGATTCACATCCTTTCTTCTTATGGGCCCCAACAGCTTCCAGCCAAAAGAGGGCGCGCGCGCTGTGTGATGTGGCGCTTTCAAGT
>JALLOX010000547.1:0-10819 GCA_036939695.1 Thalassiosira ordinaria | reverse complement strand
CCACCACAGAAAATCTCAAAAATCATCCACAAAACTCTTCTCTTTCAGTTTCTAGAGTAGCCATCAAATAATCCGCCACAGCGCCACAAAAAAATAATACACACCATGCTCTTCCTTCGACCTGCCACCCAAACGCTCCTCCGTCGAGCAGGAGGCAGCAGTAGCGCCATGCTTTCCGCAGTGCGAGCTCGAAGCGTCGCAGTAGCCCCAGTGGCCGCCTCCTCCCTTCTGATGGGTCACTACTCGACACGAACTCCAACTCTGGCAACGACTACTCACCGCGGTTTCGCTGATGCTGCAGCATCGACGACCGACGATACTCCTTCGCCATGGGCGCACTTTCCTCAGGCTACGCCTGATCCTATCATTGGACTGACAGAGGTATGTTTCACGTATTTCAGTGCATGTGATGTGATGTATTGAGTAAAATTATTTGCTCTCTATGGTATCCCGATGAGAGAGTTCTATGACATCACTTCATATTTGCTCACTTGATCCATCACCATCAACTTATATCTGCGTGATTCCGTACTACAACAGGCATATTTGAAGGATGACTTTCCTCATAAGGTCAATGTTGGTGTAGGTGCCTATCGTTGCGATCAAGGAATGCCATTTGTGCTTCCTGTTGTTAGAGAAGCAGAAAATGAAATTATTGCTGAGGAGATGGACCATGAATATTCTGGTATTGTAAGTGTTGTAGATCTTTGCATGTGTGTTGCTAATGTCCAAGTTTCATTCTAAACTGAACATATGCTGTTCTTTCGCAATGATTGATTTTGCTGTCCATCCCCCAGGCTGGCTGTCCAAACTTTGTGAATCTTGCACTGAAATTTGTGTATGGGGATGATAGTGTACCTCTACAGGAGAAGAGAGTTGCTGGAGTCCAGACTTTGTCAGGAACTGGTGGACTTCGTGTATTTGGGGAAGTCCTACATCAATTTGGCCATAAGCATATTTATGTTCCAAACCCTACTTGGGGAAACCAGTAAGTTTGGATCTACTGCAAAACATACCCTTATAGATGCCCTGCAATCACTTTGAATCATTCTTCTCATGATATATTATATTTGTTCAGCATCCCTATCTTCACTAATGCCGGGTTGGAAGTTAAGAAGTATTCCTACTATGACAATGAGACGTCAAGCTTGGATTTTTCAAACTTGATCAAGGACATGCGCGCCATGCCCGAGGGAAGTTGCATCCTTTTGCATGCATGCGCTCACAATCCAACCGGTATGGATCCTACCCCAGAGCAATGGAAGGAAATTAGCCAAGTCGCCATGGAGAAGAATCTCCTACCCTTCTTTGATTGCGCCTACCAAGGATTTGCATCGGGTGATGCCCGTAAGGATGCTGCTGCAGTTCGGATGTTTGTGGAAGATGGGCATAAGATTGCTCTTGTCCAGTCTTTTTCTAAGAACTTTGGTTTGTATGGACAGCGGATTGGGGCATTATCTGTGGTGGCGGAAAGTCCCGAGGAAGCACAAAGAGTGCTAAGTCAGCTCAAGGTTCACATTCGACCGAGCTATTCCAATCCTCCTCGACATGGTGCGAGGATTGTGGAAAAGATTCTATCCAGCGAGGAGAAGACAAATGATTTCGTTGATCAGTGCATGGGTATGGCTAAGAGAATCAATGCGATGCGAAGCAAATTGAAGCAGACACTTCAAGATCTTGGTTCAACAAGATCTTGGGATCATATTACCAAGCAAATCGGCATGTTTGCGTACAGTGGGATGTCGAAGGATGAAGTTGTAGCGTTGCGAGAAAAGCACCATATTTATTGCACCCTTGATGGGAGAATCAGCATGGCAGTAAGTCAAGAATCTTCTATATCCTTTTAATGTTCATGTGTTATGTGTACATTTTATTTAACGTGTCTGTTTCTGTGATTGTTTCTTCAGGGCGTTACATCAAAGAACGTAGAGTACATTGCTCGCGCTATTCATGATGTTACTGAAGGAAAGTAGGGTGCCCCTATCTGTCACAGTCACCTCTATAGTGTCAGTTAACGCAGGGAAGGCACTTCAAGGTCAATCAATAATTCATGACTAGGTATGTGTGAGTGTTAAGTAGGTAGTGTCAATTTTCTATTGTGTAAAATAATTTGGTCGAGATGAAACCACTCAGCAGGCGTATTCATCCGTAGCAGATGCCTTGGTGGCTCTAAACATGATGTGTGCTCTCGCGCTTGTGGATCTCTTAGTAGGCAGGGAAGAAGGTCAACCCTAGTAGCATTGGTATTGGCCAACCTGATTTACTCTTCTGATTTTACTGGTGGCATCATTTCGTCTTGTATTGACGGCGCTGCCTGGTGTTGCTGTTGTGGTTGCAACTCCATTGGGAGTGGCACGCCAATCTTGGCCACCATCTCCAGCGCCCTGTGCTCATCGATCTGTTCCTTCTTTTGACCTTCCTCCACGACCCATATACTTTTTCGGTCGATGCTCCACCAGACTCCCTCCTTAACGTCATCAGGGTTAACGCTGTCGTACCTCCCTATTTCCAACTCTCCATTGGGCCTGCGCAGGGTGCCTACAGTGCATTTGCCCATGTGGAAGGTGCCCTCCCACTCCCCGCCGTTCACAGGACGGACAATTCCTTGGCCATGCCACTTGCCATCCTTCCACATGCCTTCGTAGTGGGAACCATTTTTAAGCGTCATCTTGCCATTGCCGTCGGGCGCAGCGTTGCGCCATTGGCCCTCATAGACGCCGCCATCTTTGAAGTGGTGTGTGCCATGTCCAAATCGGCAACCATCTTTCCACCCTCCTTCGTATTTATCTCCGTTACCGTAATTCATGATTCCATGCCCGTTGGCCTTGCCGTCAACCCATTCTCCATCATACTTTCCACCATTTTCCCAAGTTACTGTTCCCCGACCATGAGGTTCTCCCAAGGAATCAAGGTGACCCTCATAGACGCCCCAGCCATGTTCCGAGACTCGGATCCGCTTTCGTCTAACTTTTCGTTGACCAGAAGATACCGAACTCATAGTTGCCTCTGTCGAGGAATGGTGCTGATCGAGGTGCTGATGCTGAGGAACAGCAAAGGATACATGCTTTTGCTCCTCGTCATGCTCTGCTGCAATGATCCCCGCAGTGGCCCCGCCCTTTTTCCCTATTAATTGCAATTCCCACTTCGATCGATATTCCTGGGCAGCTCGTGCGCTTTTTGCAGATTCAGAAGCCACAGCCTCGACACGACCCAGCCGCTCGTGGGCCTTTTTGAGGGTATCCATGGCGGCCAGGACGTCATCCTTGGCGCTCGCCACCTCTGCCTGGGCGTCATTATTTCGACGCGCAGCTTCGGACTCGTACCTGCGCACCGCGTCGAGAAGCGTGGCGGCAGTCGCCTCGTCTAGGGCAAGGTTCGGTGTGGATTCGGAAGAGCTGCAACTCCGTATTTTTTTGGCAAGAGGAAGCTGTGCATCAGACATGGTGCCGAATGCAATTGATAACGACCGAAGGCTCTTCCTAATAATTGACTTCCCTTCCAATGACAAAGCAATGGTCAAAACAAAGCGGTGTTCATGGTAGCGTTATGGCTGGGCAGGAGGGCATTGGGCGCGCGGGCGGAGCATTGCAAATTGCAACTCCCCTTTGTCCATTGTCATTGTCCGAGACGAGAATAAAAAATGGCGCAATCCATGAATCAACAAATTTGTCAGATTTATCACAAATGGGGCAAGGGGTAGTCTAAAATGTAAATGTGAAATACGAAATTTTATAAAAAGGGTGTCTCTTATGGAATATCTAGTTTTCAATAATTAATATTATCTCAATGTATGTATTTAAGCCTTTTAACTTTTTACGTACCACTAAAAATAAAACTATAATCTATCGAAATTGATATTTTCTGTGATTTTCTGCTTTTTTTAGATTTTTCTCGATTTTTTGCCAAAATAAAGTACAAAATCCGTCTTATCACTGACGTCACACTTGAAGACTGATGAGAATACGTCAGTGATCGTCGATGACAAAAAACAGATGTCTTCGTCACGCCGTGTGCCCAGACATTCCCGTGACAAAAGCTGTAATTTTCCAACACCTGTGACTTTGTTCTGTTGAGCGAGATGCAGTAGCAACTACTCGTCCCACCATACCTCACTCTATCTGAAGCCTCCAACTCTGCCCTTGTTCTAAACACAGTCACAGAGTTTGACGTGTTTCACTCTCTTTTCAACCAAATCTCATTTTTTAAGTTAATCTCTCCCACATCAGCTGTCTTTCACCTTAGGTCAGCCACGAAATTTTGATCCATGCGCCAACAAGATCTAGCAACTTCTATAGTGATGTGGAGACCCTACCAATTTGTACTCTTAAAAGTGACCGATGGTATGAAATCTATGGATACTCATGCAGATCAGTCAACTCAAAAACATAGTATATATCAAACAGCTTTGGTTGATCACTAATCTAATACCACAATATTAATGATTTCAACCACATATTGTATATGGGAAGGCAAAGTCACATCCTGCTGGTGATGTAGGTTGGGTCTCTCCCGAAAGATAGCATTTACTACCTCCTAACAGACTCCACTCATATTCAGAATGTAGTTTGCTTGATGGGTATTTTTGTTCCGTCAAAATCAAGATCATTCAGCAGATTGATGATAATCAGGGTGCCCCTGTGATTCTGGTATAGTCCTAAGAGACTAAAGCAAGCTAGTGTTCGGATTAAGGTTCAACTTGACTTGCACTTACTTAGACAAACCCAAGTTGCTGACCTTAATAAGGTTCAGCTTGGAGACCCCAGTTGTTGTTCTGAATAAAGTTCAACTGGTTAGTAGTATTAGTAGCAAATAAAGACTGTTCAATCAAGCTGGGCAAGCTTCCTTTATTAGGAGTCCTAATATCTACAGTCCAGCCCCAAAATAGGGATCAAAATAGGGATCAACACAATTTTGTGGCATTACCAAATTGAACCCCTTATTGACCATTGTCTGCTGACTACAACACATCTGAGCTGAAGACTCAGCAGATTTTTTGATCATCTGATTGGTCAATACAGGACAGTGGGGCTTATAAGGAATGGTAATACATGAATTTGATCGACATAACTTATCCTAAAGTCTCCATTTGGTCCCCATTTTGGGATGAAAGTTAAAGAGCGGCATCCCAAGAAAATATGGATCAAAACTGGATTAGGGCAAAACACCTCCAATCAAAGTAGCAACATCATGTTCCTTATACAACCACATTCTGGAAGAACTGTTCTATGCAGAAGACACAGCATCTTTCTGCATCACATTGTACCATTAACCTTGTATTTCATCTCTGAGAGGATTCTCGAAATGGCACAGATTATCAAGACTTTGAAATGTCCAAGACACAGTGAGAATGGGAAACAAGAATGAAGAGCATGTTATGATGAGCTCATATCTTGATATTTTGAAAAATATGGTCACTCGGCTGCTCTTAACAGTAATCCAGGTAATGGCGTAGATCTGCGCCACTCGAAAATGCTAGTCACACTCTACATAGGTAACATGGCGCGCTATCAGTGATAGCATATTAGTATCACATGTTGAATTTTAGCCCATCTCCTCGGCAAACTCATTAACATATTTGGCAACACCACCGGTGTCGTCGTCCTGTCGCGACAGGAGGTTGATGGTCAATTTTTTTGGACGATCAATTGTTAGTAGAAGTGTTAGCGTGCTGCGATCGTGTTTCGTCTTTGCGTTTTGTGTGTGGTACCGTATGCGGTAGGCGAAGCTAGTAATGGAACCACTTACCTTGATTACTGTCAACTGTAAATTACAGTTAATTCAGTGCTATCTTTTTCAATGACAACTTATCCAGTACCAGCATTGTAGATGTATCAGACAACCCTGAGTCTGAAGATACAATCACCCCCTATCTTTTTCCATTTTCCACCTCAAAGGATGGGAGGAAAGACAGCTGATAGCAACCTCACCAGTAGGTGAGTATCTAGACGTAAGGGAAAAGATGGCTCATAAATGGTAAAAATTGTTGGATCTTATTGCCAATGCATTGATGCATCGATGCAAATAAGGCCGACCTTGGTCTGGAACGCAAAACGATATATTCATTCTCAAATGTTTTTTAAGTGAAAATTATTAGCACACTTCAGAATTGTGGATGGGTGCTCACTTTTGCTAAAAGAAACTCTGAATGTGATTTGTTTCTTCAATTTCTGGTGGCAAGGGAATTGAGTCTCAGGTTGGAGTGTGTGCGTGAAAAGCCGGGATTGGATTGCTATAATTAGATCTAGAATTCTATTGCCAATGTTGAAATGCATATGTGGTAGCAAAAAGAAGGTGCAAAGATTATATCAAAAGATACTAGTGAACAAAAGTAAACCAATTTTGTCTTAATTCGCTTAGTGTTTACATTTGCTTTGCGTGAACGGAATTTAAGGTAAATCTATTCACTTTCATCCCCACTGCTATCATCATCGTCACTCTCCCCAACAGCTACACTAATAGGTACGCTGTACTCCTGATCGCAACCTAGATAGCTATCACTCATGCAAAACAAGGTCAGGTTGTAATCCCCAGGCTCCTCCGGCGCCATGAACTCTAGCATTACTTTTTGAGTCCGTTTCAAAGTGACTCGCTTGAGTGATAGAAGAGAGTTTGTCTTGGTATCTCCAATGACAATCCACCAACCTTCTTGTTTTTCCTTGGGGAAGAGTGGAGCAGCCACCTTCCCGAACTGGGTTTCGTCCAATTCTTCATCATCTTCGTCTTCATCGTCCACTTCTCTCTCAAGCTTCACTGAGATCTGTACCGGATCGCTCGCTGTGATGTCATCCAAATCTTGCACCTCATATGCTACCTCAATATTAGGGTAGTTGTTGCAAAATACGGCTACGTCTGCCATCTTTTCATCAGGTAGACGCAATAGGTCATTTCGCACGTCATCTTCTAGTGTGAGTATATCAAACACTGACTCGATAGGCTCTTCTCCTTCGTAGGACTCACACCGCTCCACAATTTCCTTTGTAAAGTGGGGAATTTGCATCAAAACATTGTCCTTATTCCAGAGACCCTGAACAACCATCTGGCTCAACTCCATTGCGGCGAGGGCTGGTTTCAACCAGCCATTGCTACTGATTACATCAACAATAGCCGGGATCAAATTTATGCTGTCGCACAAGACACGCTTCTGGTCTGTGCGCAAGTCAGTTGATAGTGCCTTGCGGCCGAAATGACAGTGTAGGAGCACTAATGCCTTGGTACGAGGATCTTGGAATTGGGCAGAATCCGGTAGTTTCTGTGGAAGATTCCTTGCCAATATCTTGAGTGCCTTCTCCTCCCCTTGTCGTATGGGGAGGTTGCCAAATTCAGAGGCATGAGAGAGAATTTCAAGGATTCCACGAACTTTTGTCTTGGCAGTAAGGGATGCAGCAATCAATTCAATCGTTTCATATTGAACATAGTAGTAGGCAGCAATCATTCCCAAGTTGAGAGGTGAAACATCACCATCATCTGTCAGTTGGCAACATTTGCTTGCTTCCAAATCCCCTAGCACAGTTTCCACCATTTCACTGATATGTTCACTGAGGTGGACATTTGAAGTCCCCTGTAAATTGTAGTAGTTGGGATTTTTTGACAAACGCCTGTACAAAAGAGTCCATGTGATGTAGTCTACCGCATCCTGCATGCAACTGATTGTTTTGGTGACAATTTCAGAATTGAAATGATCATGGAGGTAGTGGTCAATATGGGACTCGATAGGAAGGGGATCATACAAAAGTTTCTTGAGGTGTTCCTTCTTGGGAGTGTGACACATGATGACACATTTTCCACACGTGTCAATCCCTTGCCGGCTTGCCATGCCCATCATATGCAGAAGGTCGGCAATGGGATAGTCAACATAACGTCTCTCCCTCCCATCAAATGTCTCAGTCCCCATGACAACAACTAAGTGGGAGACAATCTTCACCTTCCAGCATATATCAACAGGGCAAACTAGCACAGTGATGGAACCCTTTTTGTAAAGATCCATTATTTGTTCCCAGTCGCTGTCAATCATTCCGTCGTGGAGGAATCCAATGCCTGAGGACACAACTTGCTGAAGAGCTGGCTCGCGCAGGTTCCCTGCAATTTTGGCAACTTCCTCTGCATTTGCCCCGCCCTTACCCAGGAAGGTCTCGCCTTCAATACTTTGGTAATATGTCATGAGATCAATGGCTGTAAGCTGCGCCTGCCTCCTGCTGGGGACAAACACAATTGATGGCTTGCCCTCCGAATGCCTCATGACAGCATTGTAAACTGGTTTGCCCATAGCCATGAGCCTGCTAGCAAAATTGCTCTGATCAAATGAATGGAAATAGATTTCAAGAGGGATCGGTCGCACCTTGGGAGAAAAGTTGAACAGACCTTTGGTTGACACTCCCATCCATTCGCCAACCTCACGTGCATTGGCTAGAGAGGCGCTGAGGCCGATCATGCGCAGTTGCTGCGCATCTGCCTTCTGCTGCTTTTGAGTACTGATGAATCGCATGCGTGAAATAATTACTTCCATTGTAGGCCCCACATCCCCGCCCAGGAAGTGCATGTCATCAACAATGAAAAGTGTGACAGCTTGGACAGCCTTGCGCTGTCTCCATCGTCGACTGATAGCGTCCCATTGCTTGGCAGTGCACACAATGATTTTCGCCTCAGCAATAAGTTTGAGGTCCGGTGCCACTTCTCCCGTGAGTTCCGCCACCTGACCTGGACGTAAGATGGATCCAAACCGTTTATTCCAGTCCAAGAACGTATTGGCTGATGTTTCCTCCTTTGGTGCAACGTACACACATTTTCCTTGGGGATCATTCACAAGCATGCGCATGATGGCAAACTCAGCACATGCCGACTTTCCTGATCCAGACGGTGCACAAATCAAACAATTCTTATCTGTCTTGAACAAATGATGAAAGGTTTGAGTTTGGATAGGATTGAATTCATCAAATCCATAGAGCTTGATGAGGGCACTTTCACCCAACACTGATATGGGCAAGGGCTGCAAATCCAAGAGTTCTGTAGGCGGGTAAAACTTGGCAGGCAAAATCATCTTGTTGAAAGAAATGGGGAGTACCGTCTCAGAATGCAACCATCTATCGGAAATTACACGAATGAAATAGGATGGAGGTAATGGATCCATGATGTTCACAGTGAACACCACCGTATGCTCGTCTTCTGCGCCCGTGTTCTTCAACAGGAACATTTCATGGTGCAATATATTCTCACCGTCCACATCTTCAACAATAATATGAAACAGTTGGACGTATCCATGCACCTTGATATCATATTCAAAATCTGGCACAAGATTCAGCTCCACCCTGAGAATGGAACGGGTGATGGGCTGAACATGCGCCGACAACTCGAGCTTGGGGAACTGATGCACAAGCTTGTGCAACGTGCGCCCCATCTTGGGCACCCCCACCAACTCTCCCAGGTCGCTTGGTGTGAGGTCAGCGTACCTGGCCCATTCAATGTCGCTCTTGCGTTCCAGCTTTCGGGCCACAATCTCTGGCACGTTCTTGAACTGACGCAGGGGAGACTGCGACCTCCAGATACGGTACGCCACCATGTTGGCGAACGCCAGCGTCAGCTTGGCAAGGCCGGACCATCCCCTACGCAGTGAGATTTCGAAGATGGCACGCATGATACGAGCAGCGCTCTGCTGGATGAATGCCATGTCCGATACCAGGGCGAATCCGTCCAGCTTGAGACGAGAGATGTACGCCTGCAACAAGATGTTGATCTTGGCAGATGGTTCGTTGGGACTTTCCTTGACAGGGATTGGAACCCTCATTGCGAGCTTGGAGAGCTCCAGCTTCTCCTCTTCCCTCACGGTAATGTGCGTGAATTCCCCACTCATGGAGAACAGCCTGAGCAGATCAATGTCCGCCATGTTCGGACGCAAGTGACGACTGTAGAGCGCCATGCTCGAATGAGAAATGTAATACTGGCTCGCAATCCGTCCAAGCGGAGTGGTCTGCAACGCACCGCTCCTCCTGTCGTACCGGATGAGGTGACTCCTCTCCAGCATGCACGCGGCAGTGTGAGCCAGATCCATACGACGGAACTTCAAGGTCGGGTCCTCGGCCGCAGCCTTGTCGCTGATACCGTACAAATTTGGATTCTTGAGCATGCGCACATACAGGAAGGTGTAGCTCAGCCAATCCACGGCCTCGTTGAGAGTTTGGATTGTCCCGAGCACAATCTCGGCATTCAAATGATCTGGCAAAGTCTTGATCATCTGACTCTCCACAGGCAACTGCAAATTCGTCAGGCTTAGGTAATACTGCAGCTCGGAGTGCGCCGTCATGATGATTCCCTCTCCTTCGGTATCGTACTGAGGCCGTCCGGCCCTTCCCAACATCTGCAGCACATCCAACGGACTCAACTCCGCCCATCGCCCCTTGGATGGATCGTAAATCTGTGTACCCTTGATGATGACCGCATGCGCGGGAAGGTTCACACCCCACGCCAACGTGGCCGTGCAGCACAACACACCAATATGTCCATCGGCAAACAAATCCTCCACCAACTCACGATCCGCACGTGCCATACCCGCATGATGAATCGCAAAGCCATAACTAAGAACCTCCTTCAAATCGGCATTCTTCACCGTGGATAGCTCCTCCCTCAAAATCTCCTGCGTCGCGCCACCCTCCCTCACAAACAACGACAGCTCATCCTTCTCCATGGCCAAATCCCGTAAAGCCTTGGCAGTCTTACCAGTCTCGGCACGAGAATGCACAAAGATTAGCATTTGATTCCCCGCCTTCCTCTGCCCTACAGCCTTTTCGTAACAAATCTCATTTTGCAACCTGAAGCGCTTGAAGGCATT